>JAQFZC010000242.1:0-63801 GCA_034695205.1 Dicyrtoma fusca | reverse complement strand
ATCGATACAGAAGCTATTGTTTACGTGTTTATCTACCGAGCACGTGCAATTTCAACTAAAGCTTCTAGAATATAATCTGCACCAAATATTTCCGAAGCGATTAATTCTGTGGTTTCCCTACAAATAGGAAGTTTTCAAATCAGTTAAAATACAGGGCTCATCGTAGCAAGTGCGTAGGCTCCTTTGTCAACCGTTCATTGAATCAGTGCAGTGTGCTTAAGTGCGTTGGGCGATTAGTGTGTACATACTTCGTTTCTGGAACGTCGTTTCGTTTCTTGATGCTGTAAAAAGAATCTCCAGCCGATTGCCTACGTTTTGTGACCTCCTTCCAGCATTTCCCTTAGCGGCTTGATTTACTCACTACTTCCATTTGCATGGCAATACAACGGGATGGAACGATGGAGACGTGTCACCCTTCTCATCATTGGGTTGCTGGAGTCCTTCGCTTTTAGTGGGGTCATATTTGGATGGGCCAGTTTACTCTTTATTCTACAAGAAGAAGGGGTTTACAGGTATAATTATCTAGAATATTAATAGGTAGTTTAGTTCGTCTGATTAAGCTTCCAGAACTATGCCTTGACATTCGTCAAGAATGTTTAGCCCAGTTAAAAAGAGTGAAGCAGTAAGCAGTTTTAAGCGACGAATTGTAGGTCTAGACCATACGATCGAATATTTAGTCTACGGCAGTTTCCAAAGCTTACAGAATGTTCAAAGATATAAAGTATTTTATTATTAACTGAAAAATAATTCATCTTCTACAGCCACTTATGCATTAATGGAACGGATCCAAGTAATAACTTGTTGCTGACGCAAACCCCCAATCCCTCACTGGACTTTGAGAGCTATAATCTGTCGCAGACTACTCTTCCATACAAATCATACACAGACGTAAGTAGATTTATGTAAATCCAGTCAAGTGTTGCATTGGAAAATTCCGTTTCAAAGTAGATACGTACGTAGGTAGGCACTTTAGCTACTTAAAAAATGCCACATTTATTTGGTAGCCAAAGCATTTATGGAAAGATCGAATCAAAGTAAAAGTATAAGTGCGTATGTTTGGTATGTAAATTAAAAGGCTGTTGTGATGGTACAGTGAGTGCGGTATACCTACTTTAAAGTTGTAACATCTTAAGAAGTGACAGGCGGACCAGAACCAGGACCGGACAATGGATTAATAATATATCTAAACAGATGCTATATGCCTAGATGTACATTAATACGTTTTATATAGAGTATAATCGCCACAGCCACAGAACTTTTAAGTTTATTGAGCTTGAAATCTGATTGAAAATGTTCAGTACTCATATAGGGGAGGTATATACCTTTCTGAATGTAGCATGTAAAGAATCAGATTTGATTTGGAATGGATTTCTGATATGAAAAACGCATTTTTATGTAGTAATAAATGTATTATTGTGTATTTGGGTTGTTTGACACATTCAAAGGGCAAAGAATTGGTTGGACTGGACCGGGAGACGCTCAGATTGAAATGTAGTGAGCAAGCTAACGAGTTTACTTTGGTGTATACAGTCGCAGCCACCATGTATGGTCTTACATCAATTTTTATTGGATTTTCTTTGGATCGCTTTGGACTCTGGGCAACCAGGCTGTGTGGAAGGTTGGTTCCTTCACTTCAAGACTTCAATCATTTACCAAACAACCGAGATTCTTCTCTTCTCTTTTCTGTTTTCATTTTGATTCGATTTTATCCTTTTTTCCTTTCAGTTTGCTCACTGCTGCTGGGTTTTTCTGTCTCACTTTTACAACAAAAGGTTGAACAGCATTTTTTATACTTTTTCCTTGTGGTCAGTTGTAAGAAGTTGTGTGACTCTCTAATATACCGATGCGATGTCTGTGTACAAATATAGTGCTTATGATATTATTATAGCCCATTTAAAACAAAATTTCACGGTCGACCAAATATTTATGTTATGCTCCGTCGGATGTATTTCCATTATCGAGCGAAAAAAACAACCTAGGTATAGCACTTACGCTACTGGCCTCCTGAGGAAGAAACATAAATACTACAATTCAAGGCAACAATTTTAAGGATTAATTACATTATGTATTTGTTCTTAATTTAGAAAACTCGTGGCTTTTATGGCCAGCAACCAATTTGATAGCAATGGGGACAAATCAACTCAAACTTTGTAGCTACCAGTTTACAAATTTGTGGCCTTCCCGAAGGTCAACAATTCTCTTCGCTTTGGGGACCGGGTTTGCAGTCTCCACAACTGTTTTTACACTTCTACAGGTTACTACCATGCCTTTCTGGTATTTTTGTATGACTTTTAAACTTCAATCGCAAGTACATTTAACAGCTAATATTTCAGTCGGTTGTTGACAAAGCAATTTATCAAATGCTCCATTTGTTTTAGGCCGATTGCATATGGAGCCTCGAGATGGTTAGGCGTTAAAAATTACTTTTTATTCCAAATTACATTGCATGATCAAATACAGATCTCGATTTTAAGCATGTTCGAACAGACAAACTTCTTAGTATTTAATATTTTCGTAACTTCCAAATCGTATGTCACTAGAGGAAAAGTTCTTTACCGGTAAAAGGAATCGTTGATAACCTGTTGCCAAAAACTTTTTTCCATTCTTCTGAAGCTTGGTGAAAGGGTAGATATACATACAACGTATTTGTTGTATATAAATGAAATTTACACTTAAAAAGAATCACAGTTCTTGAAACCACTAACGACCGCTGTATTTTTAGTGTTTTTTAACAATGCCATTCATTACGTCAATCGGCCCTGTGATTTGAATCATTCTATTCACAGTAATCGTCTGGGTGGAATGTTGGCAAACTGTTTAATGTTTGAAAATTTATGACTCACAGTAACATAAGAGACTATTTTTATTTTAAAAAACACAATCATCGTATATTTTACCGTACAGCATACTGAACATTGAGAAGAATGCACTATGTATGTAGAAGAAAAGTAAGCGGGAATGAAGTAAAAAAAATCCAATTCTGTTCTGCATTATATTGTTGCCCATTCGAAAATTTGATATCTCGTGCAGCCAAATGATTGTTGGTTTATATATATAAATATATATTATACTTGGAAATGTGAATGCATTTCTTGAAAAACGGTTCGGGTTTCTAATGTATACTACGAAGTGTCTCTTTCGTATTACTTACGTACATAGTACCCCAGTACTCTTGTTTTTATGCCACTGTCCATTAAAGGTATCGCAGTGGCAAGTGCACAGTTGTTCCGGCAATAGGTTTATTAATGTAGGTACGTATGTATGCACGTCATGTATGTACCTAGGTATGTTTTCCCGACCACTTTTTATTACTTCATTCGGGCATAACATAGATAATATAACATTCCGGTCTTTTCAGTATCTTTACACATCCGGATTCTCCTACAGAGCCCTAACGTTCCCGCTAGGGATCCTATCTCTTTTGACAATTCCAACAACGTTTGTTATGCCAATCATGAAAGTCAAAGAATATAATGAAAATAAACCACACAAGGCTAAACAAACTCCCTTTCTGATGAGCCCTGAGAAAACGTCGCACACAAAAACTTTCCCAAACGGGAACACCTCTTTGAAGAATTATGAGGAGAGTAAGTTTTTCTTCTATTCTTTGAGCACAAGACATTACAGACGGCAACAAATACATTTTTCCCGCAAACTTTAACTGTTGAACTTTAAAGTTACACTTGGTCGTACTTATATGTATAGGTAACATTGTATTTTGCATGTTTAACTTTCTTAGTATTATTTACATGTGTCAACAGCAGCAGACGTACTACTTATGAAGCAATCCCTGGAGCCAAACAAGAAAAATAAAGAAATCCAGACTGAGTTTGAGATTCCACTCTCCAGCTCCCTACTCAGCTTTTCAGCGGCCCTTCACTTACTTTGGCATTTTGTCAACTTCTTTATAATTTTGTTCTACTCAGTTTCCTTTAATGCCTGGGTATATAAATCAACCACCGATTCAAATCAAGGTACTTACAACCAACACAATTAATGCCTCTTTATGTATATAATTGTGAACGTTGCTTTGCCTTTCCACTTCATTTCGTATGGATGCATTTATTATATTGATGTATTATTCACTAGTAATGAATTCTAGCTATGTAAATAGATGAAGTTGGGACAGAGAGTAGCGTTTTTGTGAATTCAAAAAAGTTTTTATTTACATTCACATCATACAATTTGATTGCAAGGATTGGTTTACGTAATTGCATGGCCAACCATAGACGGTATTATTTAGCCTTATTTTATTTAAGATTTCTATTACTTTTATTTCAGTTGCGGTCTACACAGAGATCATGGGACTATGCCAGCTCGTCGGACCTTTGTTTATACCGATCACAGGCATATTCACTGATTACTTGATAAAGCAGGCTAATAAATGTACGCTTACAATATCAGTGATCAATAATTGTCACATATGTACATATAATTTGGTGGATACTAAAAAAAAGCTTCATTGTGAGTATCCTTAAATGTTATAAAATAGATTTCGTACAAGCTAACTAAAAAATGTGTATTATTTTATTTTGAACTGCCTAGGCTCGGACCCTGTGGATAGGCTAGCTCTTACCTTAAGGGCCCCGACATTTGCAAATGCTATTGCCACTGTCTCTCTCATGAGTTTAGTAGTTTGCAAGATGTTTGTGACGAAGCCTGCAATTTATATTTCCATGGTTGTTGTTGCCATCTCTCGACCACTCGTGCACTCCAGCTGCACAGCATACTTGCGAATACGGTGAGACAGCTTCGAACACAAAGACAAAATTACATCATTCTATATCATAATAATGATATAGAATGATTTAACTTTGAGAGAGTCATCATTAAAAAAGCTAAACCATTATTAAGATAAACGCTCCGTTGTGTGAAAAACGCCACACAGTTTTTGTTTGTTAGTTATTTAAAACCTTTTCCCAACTTGGAAACCATAAGAAGAATGCTTTACTAGAATACTTTTCAAGAAATTAACTTTTTCAAAAAGATCAAAACTAGAAATTAACATTTTCAGAAAGATGCGCAACAAGAAATTAACATTTTTAGTAAGGTCAAAACAAGATGTAAACACCTTCAGAAATGTCAAAACCAGAAATTAGCATTTCAAAAAGGTATAAAACAAGAAATTAACACTTTCAGAAAAGGTCAAAACCAGAAATTAACGCTTTCAAAAACATGTTAAAGTAGGTATAGTACCGTTTCGAAAAGCAACTAATGCTGTTGTAAGGTTACTATTAGTAATTTCCTCGGGATCTCACTATAAGACAGTAATTAATGAATTAATTTGATTTATTTCCAGATTTCCGGAGAAACATTTTAATCGTTTGAATGGAATTTTTACCACATCAGTTGCAGTAGTTATGTTTGTCCAGTATCCAATATTTATTTGGATGTTTTCTTCTGATGAGAACTATGCGACGGTAAACACCATTTTTAAAATTTTTGTTTCACCAACGTTGGTGAACTGAATACCGTGCGTTTAAATTTTAAGTAATAATTGCAATACTTATGCATTTGTGTTGAATTGTAGGCTCACTGGGTACTCGTCTTCGCTTTACTCTTGTCGTTAGCCAGTCCATGTCACTTGATGATCACAAAAATTTCTCAAAAGTACGCAAGACAGCAGCTTACTTGGATGAAAGGTGAAACTGCCCTGACTTAAAAACTGACAAGTAATTTTTCATCCTTCCATATACGGGCCGATTTTTAAGAAGAGAGTACTCTATACTCCGTACTAGTGTACTACTTAACAAAAATAATTAATTTAATGAATTAAAAATACCTTACAGTATTACGTTGTAAATTCCATTGTTTATGTTTTTCATTCCGGAACATACCAGTACTGATGCAGTTAGTATCATGATGTACACACATGATATTTGTAAGTTATTACTAGTTCCTTTTGTGTAAAGGTTTTACTTACAGTGAAAAAAGTGTAAGTATTTTAAATTAAAAGGGATTATTCGATTATATATTGTGTTTCGGACGCTCCGAATAGTACTGCTGATATTAGCAAGGAATAAGTCGCTTACAAGCACGATAGCTTAATGAATACATGGACTTACCTTGTCATTACGTTTCATAATTGATAATAAAGAGTTAAAGAGGAAATAAACAATTTATTATTTTTTTTATTCTAAATTTTTTTAATTTAGCAATAATACAGCAAATAAGTAAGGCACACTTATGTATATCTGTAGAATTATTTGTTCCTATGCAGCTATGGTGCAGTTGCAAGCTTTCCGCGTTATGCAATAGTTAAAATGAGTATGTTTGTACATACCTTCCTATATAATTATTTGTAGCATGGGATTATGTCTTACTTTCAGCATCTACTGCCAAGCTGACTCAAAATTTAATTAACCAGCTTTGTTTTCGTATACTTACCTATACAATAAACGAATGCTTTTTGAATTGTTTAAATCGAGTACTATCGTCATTGCATTAAAAATAATTAGTATCTACACAGGTCCCACAATAAATGTTTTAAAACTTATCTAAATTTACATTCTTTTATCCTTTTCCAATTATTTTTTACTGGCTGTTCGCTGGATGATTCATTTTAAAAGATTTAAACCAAAAGGGTCATATTATAGGTTAAATAACTTCAAATTCGGCTGAAACCCTGACAAGCAAAAATAGGTATGTATCGTTACACAATGTCTAAAATTGTACTGCTCATCAGTACAAAACGTACAACAACAAGCGGTTGCATAACTTATTTTGTTGAGCTTAAAACTACATATTATTGTTTGAATCATTTCAGTGCTTTTCATTAAGTATATAGATGCTAAGTATTGAGTCAAGTGAGTATCTGTTTTGAATTGTAGAAGGAGATGCGTAATTCGAAAATGATGATTCATGTGTGATTGAAGGGAAAACAATCTGAGTGCATAGTGACTTTAACTTTTAACTCCATGAGTAAGAGTTGTAACAAGCATGAATGATTACGTATAGTGGTCATCTTTTGATTTTGCGATTATCAGCAGAACCTGTGACCACAAAAAAGTGAGTAGTGATAAAAACAATCACTTGCCGGATGCAGTGTGACTGTATGACATAAATAATAGTATCTCACGCGGTAAAAATTACTGAAACTCAATAGCCCACTGCGTACTACGTACTTTATACGATTGGATTCTATTTATGCCTGCGTTTTGACAGCTGAATCACATTCTTAGTGCACACGCTACAAAAATATGTACTTTGAAGAAGCTAAGACACTTTATTATGAAACAACATTTCATGGCATAAAAAATGCAGCAGCGGCGCATCAACATTCTGGAACACAGAGTTGAGTAATGCTCAATTTATTAAATGTCCCATTTTTTACGCTTATCTCGTCAGATATCCCACCCCTGCTTCAATGAAAGGCATGTAACGTAGAGCAAACGACATCGAATGAAATGTTTTTCTAATTGTAGAGTGACTTTCTTCACTTTTGATTATTATTGTTCAGTATTGCCAGCCTCGTCCTGTCAACCGTGTTACTGCTTGTGTCAATCTCATTTAGTGTTATAACTTTATTACATAATCACCCCGGATGCAAAAATCTCCAAAGATAGTTCAGCATTGCGCATTGTTAATTGGGAATAGGAAACGATTCAGGACAGAATCGGTTTAAGTGATTTGATTTAAAGGACATTAAGGCTCCACTGACAGTAAAAGGTACGCATATACATCCTATTCTCATTAAAACGTTTTCATACATATTTGTTGTTACCACCTATAATTTACAGCTAAGGCTAAGCTAATTATATTGTAATTAAGCTATACATTGCATTGGTAGTAGCACTCAATCCTACTTTAGTGAAACTGCGAACAGTAATAAAGATAAACCTCAGTTATGTATATTGCTTACTTCTAATTTGGGAAAGTCCAGTATAAAGAGCAAGGGCAAGGGCAGTAATAAAACAACTAGGTAACCAGACACAGGTAAGTGAATTATTGTTACGAGCTAATGAAGTCAGAGTTAATACGTAACTTATTTCTAAGTGATTCATTTAGCTGCTTGCCATGCATAGCATTTATTTTAGGTATGTGTATATTAGTTGTTGATAGTGGGGCTCACCTGGCTGTGACGATTTGTGCTGCGCGTTGCTGTATACACATATCGACGATAGTTTTTTTTATTATTTTAGTACAACTTGGTGTGAATACTGTGAATTGCTTGGATTGTAATGCTTTTGTTCGTATAACAAAATAAAAAACAATCTGTTCAATAATACTATGATAATTTTAAGTACCTACCTTTGTACCTATGCTCAAAAGTTGCGAAGTATAAAGCGAACTACCTATTATCTTTAAGCTTGTGATTAAAGAGTTGCGTATTCTTAGTATTAATGTCGGCACTTCAGCTACTAAATACTTGTTTGTTATATTTAATATTTAAAAGTGTAACAATAACTCTATAAACAAATTATATGTATCTACATATTAATGATTTTGTACACGTGCACTGAGTCAAAAAACCCAGTGGAAGCTCATTGGACCTTATCAATGTGTTCACACAGGACTCACTTTTTTACACTCTAGCTTATGTGTGAATCTAATAGGTTTGTAATAAATAGGACAGGTGTCTACTGGATACCCAATTGAGGTGTTGATGAACCTGTTAAGAACCTATTGGAAAGACATGAACGTATTCGTATTGGCTAGCCATTAGAAGTCTATTACATAAATACAGACCTAAAGCGCCAAAATGTGAGCTATTTGCCTATATAGTTTACAATCAATAACGTCAATAACCCATTGACAGATGTGTTCATAATGCGTTTCCAATTGGATTTTACTATTCTCATAGTATGCCCTTACTATTTGTAATAATTTAATAATGTATTATTTATTATTATTGTTACCAACCTACTGAAAGATGGCTATGGCGTAAAAAGTGCAACGGCAAGCTATTCTTCAAATATAACAACAGAGATGGATTAAATTCATATCCCTATCAGGCTAATACATTATAGGAAATAGGAAAACTTCTTTTTAAAGGGAACGTTGTTTAAAAAAAAAAAAATATGTACCTACCTACTATAAAAACCCTTTGCATTTTTGACACATGATGTATTTCTTGTCTTTACTATTGTCGACAAAATATTTTTATTAACCTATTCGGAACTGGGGAACCATGGAAAGATTGGTTTACAAAAGTGTTTAATTCTAGGAATTAACTTTTTCAAAAAGGTCAAATCTAGTAAAATAACACTTTCAAAAGGTAAGAAAACTAGAAATTACCGTTTTCAAATAGTCAAAACTAGAAATTCCCCTTTTTCAAAAACATTCAAAACTAAGCATATATTATCGTTTCGAAAAGGATATAGTATTAGAACACAAGCCCTGGAATACATTAGGAGACTTGGTGCCATTTAAGAGTCTTATCGATTCTATAACTGAATTAACCTGCCTATACTGATAATGATAATATTATATATAGGTATATTATATAATATACATATATAATTAGTATTAAATATTAGGTACTTTGATTTAATGATGCGGAACCATTGAGTCTTTATTCAACGTAATGTAGGCTGGGATCATTTTAGCGGGATATTTTTGGTGGATAATGGTTTTATTTTTGTTGTTGTGCAACAGCGGCAAAAGCCACCCACCGTGCTACTGGGAGTTCCAGCTCCTATACATACAGTGCAGTATTTTGTGTGTAGTGTGCGCCTCATAAAAATTAAAAAGAAGTCAAAATGTCAAATTAAAGTCAAAGTCATTGACAGAATTGGCACAGTCATTAAAATTATGAAGGTAGAGGAATTAATTAAATTGTAGTACGACATATTTATTGTATTGTAGGCATTAGCCGTGCAACTTTGGTGTCTGTTCCGTTTTAGATTGTTTCGTACACGAATTTTGGTTATACTTTCAAAAATCTGAAAATACCTTAGTATTTTATATTCTACTTACAATTTTAGTTTAGTTACTACATGAAGAATGCTGTACATAATTAGCAATCATCAGTTCCTTTTCTGTCTATATTTGCCAACCAGCTTTAATGTTAGCTGATTATATTATGACGTTTATAAAATGTTTTTAAATTTTGTAATAATCTGAAATTAAAATGCCTGCTCGTGTGGACGCACGTACATGTATCGTAATTCGTAATCGTATTCAAAAACCCAAAGACAACAAACAAACAACATTCTTTGTTGCTATTTGCTATTGCAAACGTTATATTATAGGTATTGTGCAAATACTAAAAAAACTGGTTTTTAAGCCAAGACATGAGCTACGGAAAGTACAGCTGGAACAGACAGTGTGGACCTAAAAGCATCTGCTTTATTATTATAAAGTAGCCATTATTGTATAGTTGTGCAGGTCTGGTAGAGTTATACTATCAAATAATTAGTTCATGTAGATATAGAAACTAATAGAAAGACGACAGATGAATTGCCTGCAAAAATGTAGACATGTACTTACTTGCTTATGGGAAAGAGATAGCATATTTGCAATTAAATTTTTGATTAAAGGATCGCACTTTGAATCAGTAAAGTAAGGTTCCCACGGTTGGACTTTTATGAACCACAGTCCCGTACAATATTGCATAATGCTACTGCGTATGCTGTCCATGATTCATTCGGTGAGTTAGTAATTTCACTTGCCGTGATTATAGTGTTTAAATAAGGGAACTTTTATGTTATTATGGAGAAAAATATGCTATGATGATGTTTATAAAGTGTACACATATACAACATCACTATGATTTTTGAAATAGCCTTCTCTTTTTCTTGTCCTTCGACGATAAAAAGAAAGAAGCTTTTCAGTCAGTTTTGTGAAGTCTTATAAACCGTCGATCTTGTGGAAAACATTGGTAGTCTGATAATAATTGGAGAAGAAAAATAATTAATTTAAAAAACCCATGTTTTCTTTATTTCAGTGAATTTGGTTGTTCAGCTGAAACTAAAGAAGCACCAAAAATATGATGCCTCATGGTATTTGCAACATTTTTCTAATTTTTTATTTGTGTGTGCTGCGGTCCGGGACGGCTTCGTACAGCACGTTAGACGATCAACTCAGCAACAGTATTTCTGACTATGACGAAGATACAGCAAAATATTTGCTCGAAAGCAACTTTTGGCCAGTAAATCAAGAGAATCCGGATGATAAGTTGACAACGGTAATTATTTTGTCTTTAAAAGAATTTTAATAATTATTACATTTTCATGTATTTTATGAGGAACGAAATTATTTATTTGTTCTTTGCATTTTTATTTATCGTGAGCTAGCCAGAATTAATTCGAAAATACGGGTACACTGCAGAATCTCATGAAGTTGTCACCAAAGATGGATACGTTTTAACATTACATCGAATCCCCCATGGAAAAGTTGGATCTGACAAAAAACTACCCAGGCGCGTTGCTTTTGTGCAACATGGATTTTTCAGCTCTTCTGCAGACTGGATCTTAAATCGAGTTGACAAGGCTTTACGTAATTGAGGCTTTACTGAACAACAATTACTTTTCACTAAACAACAATTATCTGTGTGGCGTAATACTTATTACTGTGGACATGCTTTCTATTTAGCATATTTGCTGGCCGATAGAGGTTACGATGTCTGGTTAGGGAACGCTCGGGGGAATACATATTCAAAGAGACATACCTCATTGTCCCCGGACGATAACAAATTTTGGAATTATAGGTATAATTTTCATTTTGTTTACATTGCGAATCCAAAGTAGATGGTACGATGTTATGCACACAGTTAATTGTATGTTATTTTAAATTTTGTAGCTACCACGAAATGGGGGTGTACGATCTTCCAGCGGCATTTGACTACGTCTTGAATACAACAAGTCAACCACAGTTGTACTACATCGGGCATTCAATGGGGTGTACCATGTTTTTTGTCTGTTTGTCAACTTTTCCAGAATATAATTCGAAAATCAAATTTATGGCTGGAATGGGTCCAGCTGTATATATGAATCATATGAAGGGGCCTGCTAAATACTTAGCTCCTTTGGCAGCTGAAGAAAAGGTTGGATACCTGTTTTTATCGGTTATTAGAATGAATATTGTCAACAAATCTTGATTATATGTGGGATCGTTCCTTGTGTGTCTTGTTAATTATTACATGCGTTCTCGTCCATCTTTAATAGTACGGTTACGCTTCATGAAGTTAAGGGTTTGTATTTTCATTCCTAGATTATACTTGATTTATTCGGCCATGGAGAAATTTTGCCGCAGATTGTCGTCAAATACATCAATACCTATGCACCGGACGTCTGTACAGTGGAAATGAGAATTTCTGATCTTTGTGAAAACATTTTCTTTTTGTTGTGTGGATTTGATCCTCAGCAAGCAAATAAGGTAAAATTCGAAACTTTCTGCTTTTATTTACATACATCGACGTATTGACGTCACACCAGCAGAAACTATGCAGATTACATCACCACCAAGGGTAGGTATGTTTAATCTAATTTGCATTATTAATATTTCACAAGCGTATTTTGTTTACAGACAGAATTGCCAGTGATTTTGGCTCACACGCCTACGACATCGTCCACCAAAACGTTGGTTCATTTCATGCAAGCGGTTCGTAGTGGAAAATTCAGACAGTACGATTATGGTTTCATCCGTAACAAGATCGCATATGGTCAGTGGACTCCGCCTAAATATGATCTATCAAAAGTTAAAATTCCAGTTGCCCTGTACCACGCCCCAAACGATTGGTTAGTCGACCCAAAGGTAAGTCGAGGAATTTGTCATATTTCGTAATTTCAAATAAATATATACCCACGTATTTGATTAAAATCTTGATTTTTAGTCACAAACAGTCAATAATAATTTTGTCTCCCCGGTATTTTAGGATGTAGCACGCTTGGCAGCCGATTTACCCAATCTGGTGGATAACTACGGCGTCAACTTAACTCATTTTAATCATATTGACTTCCTGTTCGCCATTGATGTTGATATTTTGGTTAACAAGCCGCTCTTAAAACTTTTGGACAAGTTTTAATTTGTTTCACACTTTTGCGCAGTAATTTGATTTTACGTATCTCGTTAAACTGGACGCCTAATATTGTTCCTATATTTTTAATTTTATTTGCAATTGTTCCTGAGGTTTTATTCATCTTGTTGAAACAAAAAAATCGGTCAGACTGAAACATTGACAGATTCAACATTGCTTTATGTATTTTGCATTCTTGTTTTAACCTGTTTGCGGTTTCACTGCTTACCCACTGTAACTTCTACAAACTACATATATTTGGGTTGAACTATATTACTCGGTGTACTATTTAAATTTTATTTTTTAGTTTCATAGCATAGTTCGCCTGGTTTAATAGAATCTGCTACTAGCTTTCGTAGATGGAAGATACCTATGTACTACGAATAATCGAAGTTAAATAAACGGTATGTCTGTAATTTCCATAATTATTTATTACTAATTTCTTTGAGAGTATATCTCCACAACACTGCACTGGAATCATAACAAATCCAAAACCCGAGTAATAAATGACTGAGATGAGTTCCAATGCCGTTTCCTAACAGTAATCGACTAGTCGATGACCTTGTGTTAAACCCAGGGTTCAATTCTTACCACCCAAAAGGCTTAAATACCATGCCAGCGGTAAAAAGGTGGTATTAACCGGTATAAAGTGGTAACAGGTGGTATAAGCAAAAAGGAAATCTTGTGTAACAGTATGAATTTAAATGATAGGTAACTAAGAATAACATCGATTTGTGTAATTTTATTTCTATTACATAATTAGTATTTTATGAACATAATTCCCTGGAAAATTCTGAATAAATCAAAATAAGCTTCAGTTTTTTAAGCTTGTAGACCATGCTTATTACTGTTGGCAATATAGTTTACTACAAGCATCAATATAATATGTAAGTCACAACCAACTTTCTAATGGCATACTGTGAACTAGCTATCGTTTAAAATTTGCCTGAAGCGTGAACAAATATTCTTGTGAACGACTTATGTTGGTTAAATTGTATAGATGCAACGCCGAACAAAACCCGTTACTTTTTAGATTTAGTTTTGAACTGTGCAAGTACACAATGAAAAGGAGTTAAAAAAATTAGGCTTTTTAATTTATTGTATACACTATGGTTTTGAATGCAGTTGAGAAACAAACTGAACTAAAGAAATTCCTGTAATAAAGAACTGGTAATACAAGCTGAAAGGAGCAACTGGTTAGGCCTGTAAGGGTCCTTCAGGGTATTGCAAGTAATGGAATCAGTGTTACTAGTAATAATAATATCAATAAGAAATATAGTTCCGTGTAATACGCATTATTAAACTGAGGTACCTTATTTGAGTTTGAATATTAATGTAGCTCTAATGCAATATTTGCGCATTGCGCTAAACTATACGCCCTTTGATTTATTCATACTCAATTTCCATTGAATGCCACGTTTTACCACATTATACCACTTTTGCCAAAAAATCCTGATTTAGTACCCCGGTATTTTTCACCGGCGGACCCTGGTTACACCAATTGCAAATGTATTTGAAATGCATGGTAAATGCAACATACATAAGTACATAACTTTTACAATGATTTGGGTACATTAGATATCTGAACACTTCAGTTTATTGCACGTAAAATTTTAATATAGGTGATAACAAAAAATTCAGCTTAAATATAAACTTGAAGAAAAACAATAATAATTATTAGGTCCCACACTGTGTAAGACCAACATTGTACAACATTTCGCGAATTTATTTTACTTTTGAGCATTGAATTCTTCGCTTGTTAAATATCGCCGTAATTAACATAGGTAAACACAAATTAAAGGACAAAGAGCTTCAAAAATTACAACAGGAAATCAACTTGAATATTTATCAGTCAGACGATTTGAGCCAACATTGGCAATAATGATTCACATGGTTACTAGTACAATATAAAATATGTATATAGTTTACAACAGTAATTTGAAACACTACTCTGAAGTAATACTAGTTCCCGAAGAAAATGAGAAGTAAAGTACGTACTAGTATTTTATTAAAGGTATATTATTAAACTCGGGTAATCAAACAATTTCACTCGAAACAAAGCGTATTAATTATACAAAGATAAGAAACGTAACCCAATACAAACGTAACTGTTTATTTTTCCTAATGGAGTGACGAACAAATGCATTGTTACAAGCAGGTTACATACACAACAACTTGAACGGAAAACCCATATAATCTTAACTGTCAACGATTTGTTTGCATTAGTCAAAATGATGAATATGAGTAAGTAAAACGCAAAATTATACTATTTGTAGTAAAATTATTGTCGCAAGCCAAAAATTAACTGACACACATTCAAAAATGTTTTTATAAATAATTACTCATTATTACAATACGTAATGCTAGTCACTGACTAATCACAACTTTAGATGAACACGAGCTCCATTCTTCCGAAGCCACATTACCATATTATCATTCACTGCACAGTCATCGAGAGTAATCAAAAAGTGAGAAATCGGTAACTGATTGTTTAATGCAGGCATAGGAACACTCCGCTCATCAAATAGGGGATCCATAAAATTACTAAAATAACTTCGTCGCATGTTGAAGTCATCCGACTTTAATTCGTCCAAATCAGTTTCACCTGGTACTGATACTTGTTGAACTTTTCTTGAGGAATCACTCTGAGTAGTACTTTTGACTGAAATATTCTCTGCAGAAATTGATTCAGGAAAACAATCTTTGCTCTTTTCTTGTTCATCAGACGATCGCTGTACACTCGACTGAGATAAGTCGTCCTCGATGTCAACAGATATAGCAGGATTTAAAGGAGTTCTCCCATGCGAACTTTCGGGAGCATCGAAATTATCCCGCTGGTGGTGACTACCGAATCCTATTGAAGTGAAATTTTCTGCCTTGCTGCAATTTTCGTTTTCATTTCCAGAACTGTACCACTTATCCAACGCAGTTTCCTCTTGATCAGCAGACAGAAGTTTCGTTGAAATACTGACAGGGAAAGAAGGCTCCTGAACTACACCGAGGCCACCCTCATTGATATCCGGTGACAACTGTTCAGTGTTATTGGAGGTGGAGTCCATATTTGGTGACTGCTGTTTGACTATATTATAGGTTTCGGATTCTCGTGCCGGAGTCGGCTCGTAAAAGTCTGTTTTCATTTTCTTACTAGTTGCACTGCTATCTTTATTCCTTTGAGAATCTGATCTTTCTTTGTCATCACCGGAGGATTTGGTCTTACCACTCCTGTGGTCATGGTCACTACTCCTACTAGACGAGGATATTCGAGAGGATGAAACGGAACTGTGCTTGTGCTTGTCATAATCTTTTCTTGAACTTGAATGAGATCTTGCCGAAGAGGTTTCTCGACGGGAACTAGACGAGGATTTGTACTCTTTGTGACTCTGCTTGGAGCTACTTGTGTTTTTATCATCTGATGATTTTCGGTGTTTATCCGAATGGGTACGACCAGAATCCTTGGAGCGGCTATCAGAGGAATGCCTTCGTGACGAAGTAGAGTGAGAGGAGTGACGCGAATGTTTGGATTGCGATGCCCTAGACGAATGCTTGGACGAAGATTCTCTTCTGTATTTGTCTTTTTCCTTCTCGTTAGCCTTATCTCTACTACTGGTCTCTCTATCCTTGTCCCTATGCTTACTATGATGACTACTATCGCTTTTGCTTTTAGAATAACTGTGGGAACTGCTAGAAGTTCTTTCCTTACTGGAACTGGTCGTAGGTTTATCCTTGTCAGATGGTGAAGCTTTGGTTGAAGAGCTTCCTCGATCTTTTGAATCCTTATTAGACGAAATTGCCGAACTTTTACTCTGTTCAGTATTGTCAGTAGTTGGTGTGGTGTCCGTAGTTTGACAATTATTACTTTCAAGGGGACCCGGCGAATCGTTAGATAACTGTTCTTTCTCTAATTCTGGCTTGGAAAAATAATTACTAAAATCAGTAACAAGCGCTTCTGTGTCGCTACTTTTGGCTACAGGCTTTGGTGATGTGGCAGCGAAAATTGCAGCGGCACCGGGGAACGCATGGGGTGGTGAAGTTACTCCAATAGCTTCAAACGGTGGCGACTCTTCCTCGTCATCATCTTCAACTGCATCATCATCAGCTTCTTCGTCCTCGTTAACTTGATCTTCCACAATTATCAAATCATGTTCGCCTGATGCCGACAGATCTTCTTCAGCCTTTAATTTAATTTCTTCAGGAGCTTCAAAAACTGGTTTTGACTCTGGCTCATCGGCATCTGTGGATTCTAAAAATCAATTTTAATTTCCTTACTTACATTACATTCTATATCGTACGGCACAGATTTTTGTGTAAGTTCCATTCAACTAATTTTCAGAGGCATACCTTGGGGTGGATCAATATCCATGGGCTGTTCCCAACATTTTTTATCTTCGTCGAATTCCTCATTTACTTCCCCTTGCTTCGGCTTTTGCAACCCAAGGAATTCGTAAACAACATTTTCGACAATTGGAAAAAACGCAGTGTTTATTTTTGGGTCCACGGCTTGATTAACAACTCTATCCACTCCTTTAGTAAAATAAGACGAGCTGAAAGGACATGATTAAGTCTGGAGTTAGCAATTTAGTTAAATCGCACCTTTATTAATATTAACCACAATTTAAGATTAAGGAACAACAGTAAACAAGCTAGATCAAACAGCAATTTAGTTCCAGGATTTAAATGTGTACCTATAAACTTATTTCATTGACTGACCATTACGTTTGGTTCATGACTAGGCATTCAATTTTAGTATTTTAATAACTTTTTAATCAATCGAATTTCGTTCGAATATTCTAATCTGAACTTTATTTTTCCAAAGTAACGGTTGAGCTACCGTCCATTAACAATAATTAAAATCGTAAAATACCATCTATAATGAATGATAACGGGTAATGACAACTTTTTGAAAGCACAGCACAGTTCAACAGCTGCAGCTTGAACATAATGCATTTTACTAGTTTTTTATTTATTTAGCGACGTTGAAATCTCACAAGAATACGTCGGCCGAACGTTTGGCTGACATAACAGTTATCATTGGGGAGGCCCGTTTGTATCTCTTTACCCGTGCCCGTGTCCCCGTGTGTAGGCTGAGCTAAAACTAACGTACAGACAGCAATCGTGATGCCCGACGTTTTCTTGCTATCCCGAATTTTATGCTATGTTTTCTAATGTGGTTTTGCTCTGAAATAGGCTTAAAAACAAAGGTATACCATCTGCAAACGAAGTATTTCTTATTACGTCGATGGGACCGGGATCTTTCTGGCTACAAAAGCGGGTATTCTGCAGCCGGACTAAGATAGTCAACCTTTGAACGAGCTATCAAGAGGGCTGCTCTGCAAAAAGTTTTCGTTTCTCTGAAACCGTGGGGCACAGTTCAAACTTCCAAAAAAAAAGACTACCTAAGTAGGTATATAATGTATAGTAACTGCCGTTCCCTTAATTGAATTGTGTCAGTGTTCCCCGTAATTGAATCAGAGTGGCTTGTGGCTTTACTACCTGAAATACCTACCTACTTCTCAACACAAGTTTGCACATCTACTAGCCCAACCAGGAGTTTAAATTGAGAGAGGTTGTAAAAATTCAATAAAAAAAGTAACGTTCGTCGGGAATTTATTTGCGCAATTTTGACGAGAAAAGGAATTCGGGTAGTTCACGAAGACGTAAATATTCTGTGCAACTGAAGTCACGGGCTGCAGCAACACATATAACGGTAGGTAAACAAATACAAAATAGGAAAAAGCAAGTGGAGCTATACAACATAAACATAATTAATATGTAACACGGAATTTAGGAATTTGTAGTTTACTGTACCCACCCTAAAATAACACTACATACTTAAAGTACAGATCCAATAGTGCGTAAAAAGGCTCAGAACATATCATGATATTGTAGAATAGTAACTTTTCTGACCAAATTAAAATCAGTTTTCGATTACAAAGTTTTTGTTTGTTGTACCTTTGAACCCAAAAAATGTTTTTAACAACGTATAGAAGCTCCTACTGTACAATAACATCTACAAAATAGCAAGTTACCTAGGTATAGACACTAGTAACATACCTACTTTCAAATGGGCAATAATTTACGCAGTTTACTACACAGTGAAGCCTAATATTAAGCCACTTTTAAACACTAGATGCCCAGTGCAGTAAAGAAATCTCAAACGAGTAAGACGAAGAATGCATACGCAATCCAGCCTAGGTACTTTAACAACAGGTTCACAAACAAATACGAAGAATAAAATCTTTGTTAAAAATAGAAATGCATGATTTTACGTTTTAGGTCTACCGCGATACAGTACAAAAATCAGTAGCTGAAAGAACTTTACAATGTACACACACAATTTAGCCAGACAAGGTGAAAAATACATTTCCCCAGAATATATAAACGCTTTTCTTAAGATCAAAGCCGAAATAATTTAAACTTACTCCATTATGTGCTTTCTCATTCCATCCCGCACACTGATTCGAACCATTTTCGATGACCAATGGATATTTTTTAAGTAATCATCAACCGATTGATTAACCCGTGTGTGAAGATTGATGTAGGCAGGCTGTAATCAGTCAAAAATAATAAACAGAACTTAATAAACCAATTACACACTCAGCACACGTACTAACAATAATTAAAGGAAATTCTGAAGACCATGATCATCTAAAAGGGCGGCTATAGTGCACTACCTGCTCACTAACCGAATCGTGTCATCACCGACCATGATCAATGCCACGAACTTTAAGGATAATCAGTTATGAACAGTTCTGCTAATACAATACGCAAATTAACTTTTATTTTGAAAGTGAATTTCAAGTTGCGAGTATGCCGGGGCCAGAATAGGATGGACTGCAGCTGACAGCTGCTGTCAATTATAAACTGTTGCATGTAAAAATTGTCCCTACCATGTAAAACTAAACTTCATTCTTAACTAGCGCAGTTGTATGTTTAATTTTAACAACAACAAACTACAATTACAAATTATTTCATAGTTACTTCAAACTCATGGCTAACCTACCTGGCTACTCCTAATTTTAAACCAATATGTCATATGTTCATAAAAGTAGCTTGTCTGAGCCAAACTGACAATAGACTGTCAACAGTCAACTATCTATGATCTAGGTAGGATCCAGAATCCAGAGCATAATTACGTGCAAAACTTTCAAAAATGAACAAGGTGTACTTTCAATTTAATGTCCAACATTCAACTATCTTCTGTTTTAATCAAATCTGAATGTGAGTCATTCTTAATCCTTTACTCTTCGGTACTATTATCCGCTAACTTCCCAATAATGATCCCAATTATTTAAAATGTTACTAAATACCTTATAACACCCATTACATACATGATACAAACACACCAAGCAGAGAATAACACATCTAATCTGGATCATACATTACTCCCTACTACCACAATAATAAATATACCTAATAATAAATGTAGTATACCAACCACTACATTTATACATACCTATAACATGAATGGTGAACCGGTAAATACAAACAACCAACAACAACAACCCCAAACAAAATATATAACGTTCTCGAAATAATAATAAAAATGACTCTTACCTTCGTATCCACGTCTGCAATACAGTCTTTGCGAAACTGGTCGAAAATTCCGCTTGCCTTCATTTTTTCAATAATTTGTGAATGCATTTTTGTGGCTTAGAATACAAAAAATACAGTCCAGGGAGGGAGTTAATACTGAACACTCACTCAATACTAAGCTGTAGTAATAGTAATGCCACTGCCTAAAATTAATTACCTACTTACTTTCAATATTATTACAATAAATTCTCAATTCAAACTAGCTACCAGCCTATTTTAGCTCTTGTCGAAGATGTAAATTACAGCTCCTAGAATCATACCAGATACGAAACGAATGCCAGGATACCAGCAGAATAACCAGAACTCGACTTTTAATTATTCTACCAAAAAAAAAGTAATATTGACAATTGAAAAAAGAATGACGCGGAGGGTCCCATCAAAATCAAAAGGCAAAAGTCAAAAGTCAAATAAATATACCTAATATTATTGTCTTGTATTATAAGTAATTAATAATAAGAAGAATTATAAATCGGAATAATAGGAATCAGAAACCGTATTTTTTTAAAATAGTTTTAAAAAAAAGATTCGTTTGTTTGATCTATTTCCGATGCAATTATAGAATTTTAAGATACTTTCGGGGTCTCCAGTATCCAGCGTACCAGAAACCAGTCAGAAAAACCAGTTTTAAGTTTGAGCTGCACGAAAGTTGAAGATTGAATTGAAGCAAAGCTGTCCAAACTTTTTACTAGTCAAGTCTAGTCTAGTCAAGTCTTTCCTAAAAATTAACTGCCTAGTCTAGTCAAGTCACATGGATTGGTATTGGACGTCGATGAGCTAGTATAGTCTAGTCATTTTTTTAAAAATCGGCTAGTCAAGTCAAATCTTCTGAAAGGGCCGACTAGTCTAGTCAAGTCTAGTCAATCCTAGTCTAGTCACAACTTTTTGACTAGACTAGGGCAGCACTGAAAGATTAAAGGAAGATGAAACGAATTCAAAACGATCTTTGAATAAAAGCGGGGGAAAGTAGCTCCACGAATCACGTGCGAGGTTATTCCATTCCAGTGCTAATGGCTATAGGTATAGCACTGATCCGTCTATATATATGTATATCCATTCAAAGAGTGTATCCGCTATAGGTATAGCCGGAGAGATTCGAAAGAGATGTAGTTTTTTGTGCTGTCCTGAAGATTATGGAAGAAGTGTGTGCCTGAGGCAGAATCCTTGCCATGCTCTCTGTGAAGGTAGCAATAGTAAATATATATCCCTCCATGTGAAATCTCGGAGGCTTGCACTTGGGCTTGGGAGTCGGCATCGTAGAACGCAGTCTAGCGCCGTCGATAGTTGATAGTTTCCTTAATTATTACTATTAGTTTGTATTTGTATTTTAAAGAATACATTAAACATCAAATAAAATAGCTACGGCTTTTTTTTTTTATATTTTTTTGAATTATGGATACTAATCCTTAACAAAACTCGAAAAAATCTTCTTTAGGAATTGCGGGATATTATCGACTTTAGCCAAAAGTCTCCAGTGGTGTGTGGTCCGTGAATGATTCCATTTTAGGTATGTTCTTTTGCTGTTAATGCATCTATAAGTTGTGAAATATTAAATTTAATGTACAATGTACATACGCGTGTGTGTGTGCCTGTGTGTGTGTTAGAGGAAGTACTATTAAATATATATCGTCAATCCGGGGTACTTGACTCACGAGTCAAAATCCCCTTTCCCAATTCCCATGGTCTTCAAAAATTGTTCTCAGTTCTAAAAATCCAAAATTCCAAGTCTAGAAAGTCATTGCAAAGTTTTGAGTGACTGTCGTGAGTCTTGTACATTATAATTTAGGTACATTTATTCGGGAGATCTGTTTTTGTAGATCTGTGTTTTATAGATAATAGATATTTCATATTTCAGTCGGTCGTTGAGCAATTGCGCTAATTTGTCATTTGTTATTTGTGGTAATATATTATATTGTTGAATCTCTGGCTCTTGGAATTACTTTGAATTCTTCGGTTTTTTGTGTGTGTGTTTTTTTTGTATATGTTCAAATATTAAATAATGTGTGGTTTCTGTGGTTGATAAGCGGCAAGCTGAAAGTTAGTCCCCCGACCTTGCCATTATTCTTATCATTATTTAGGGTCTTATATTTTTTGTAATGATACTAAAGTTATGTAATGACTTCAAGTTGGATTATTCAATGTTCACCATTCGAGTCGAGTGTGGAAAAATTATGATTATGTGATACTGAATGTAATTTAGATCCCTGTATGGTGATAACCGAGGGTCCATTCACCATTAGAGGGTGTATTATTGTTGAGAGAGATGAATTTCGTTTATTTTGTATTTGCTCTGTCACAAGGAGTTTCCAATTTTAATAGTAACTCATTGACTAGTGAATAATCAGTTGACAGTGATCAGCAGTGTGAAGCTCACATTTTTACTTACTAATCAGTTTATTTCGCAAACGTTTATGTAACGTATCTTCCTGGGATAGTAATATAGGCATAACGAGCATCTTCTAATCAGTTAATAAGAAAGTCAGGTTTAAAGGTAGAAGCTAGAATTCCAAGTTTGTTTTGTCTAGTACACACTACTGACTACTATTGACCTTTTAAACTAGCAAGGGCTATTTAATTTGTTGAAGAGTCTGTGTATGGCATTCCGAACAGGAACTAAATGGTTAACAATTCAAATGTTTACATTTCTTCACTGGGCTTTTTAACCTTAAATATGTGGTGATTTGTGACTTCGGTGAAGCCTCTGCTTGTGAGTACTTGATATTTGATCTTTTTGGAATTTGTTGAAGTAATTCACAATAATTTAAGAAGGGGTTGTAAACGAAAAATAATTTAAATATGATCGAAATTATCGAATCCATGGGAAAAAACAAATTTATTGTAACTCACGGTTTCAATGTTGGATCTCTCGATTTCTTTGATATCCTGAAAGTTTTCAAAACTAAATGTGACTTCCAGTGTTTAGATTTTTCTTTTTTTTTTTGGTTTCTGTGAGAATCTGAATTTAATTTTCGTAAATAATTTTTCGTTCTCGTTTGTATAATTTTACTATCTCAAGTTGAGTCATAAGATTGTGAAAATGTATAAAAATTGAAGTATGGTACATTTATTTAAGTACAAAGATTTTTTTTGTCAATATAGCATTTGGGAAACTGCATCGTTGGGCTGTGGGCAGTAGCAGCTTAGCAGGGGCTAAGCTTTTAGTTTTTTCTACAAAGTCAAAAGTAGTATGTTGTCATATTTGTTTGTGTATTTGAATTTTTGAATGAATGATCAGGTCAGGTGTGATAAAGTATTTTGGGATATGAACTTATAACTGACTTACACGAGTCTAAATAATTCGAGGATTACTGCTAAATTTCCAATTATGGAAATTAAGTGTCTAGGTAGTTACTGTCCTAATTATTTCATGATATATGTGCTTTCAGGCATTCATTGTGTTCTAAAATTAATATCTTTTGGGCAGAAAAGGAATGCTGAAGCAAGTTTGATTGTTGATTTTTAATATTTTAGTGATCAAAAAGCCATCATCACGGACTTAAACAAACCAGAGCCGGAAGGGCGCCTCGATAAGTCTAACAACATGGAGTTCGATGAGTATGAATCTTTACCTACGACGTCGACTGTCTGGACTCATATGACGGCGGGTGCCTTGGCTGGAATGATGGAACACTGTGTAATGTATCCCTTGGATTCGGTCAAGGTAATTTGAAGATTTATTTAGTAATACAAAGTATTGTAGGCTCGAAACAGTTTAATTTGGAATGTAGTACTCTTCTTAAAATATTTAAGTTTGATGACAAACATTGATGATTATCCAAGCTTGCGGAATGTTGTTAGTATTTATACTTGAGTTTTCATCTTTTGTGTGTATTGTTTGATGATGTTGACTGCCGTATGCCCTTCTAGCCTTGGTTGGATTCGGTCAACAACGTTGTGGCTATATAAAGGAGCAGTTAATCTAGTTATGAATTCAAAGTGTGACTTTTAATTAATGCAATATGGAAGGGTATGCAAATTGCTTTCTTGTAGTTTTGTAAAAGTAGATGTCTTTTACAGTCGTAGATGCCCCTTAAATGTGTTCAGTGTAATTAATACAATCACTAGTATTGCGTTCTGTAACTTTATATTTCGTATAGATTATAGATGTAGGAAAATCGGTTGAATAAGAATTTTATATCTTATAGTGTTCAAGAATACAAACAAGTATATTTTATAGCTTTGTAAAGTAGGTACCTACGTACCTATTTGTTATTGAGTGCACTAGGGCAAACTTACAAATCAGTTTACATATTTTGACGTGACAGATACTGTTATCAATCAGTCAACTAGCAACAGCTTAAACCTATTTTCGTGCTACAGTAGTCTTGGTTTATGTTGTGGAAGAGATGCTGACATACAAGAATTAAAATTTGCGATCTTGAAAGAATTGAAAATCGAAGTTGGGTCTAGATATAATTTTTTGGGTTGATGTTGATTCTGTTTTTCAGACACGAATGCAGAGTTTATCCCCTCATCCTGGTGGAGCTTACCGTAGTGTAATGGAAGCTCTGTCACGTATGGTTAAACAAGAGGGGATTATGCGCCCTGTTCGGGGTATGAGTGCCGTTGTTCTTGGAGCTGGACCTGCTCATGCCCTTTATTTTTCTTGTTACGAACGCATTAAGGAGTTACTGGTTTCTCGAACCCCATCGCACTACAATCATCTTGCATACGGTACTTTTCAAATTAATTGGAGTTGGAGCTATTGTTCAGTTGGATTAAATGAAATGATTTGAAGAAATTTACTTATGTATACAAAATAGAGGGTATTAATTTTTACTTGAAGGAGTTCTTAGACCTTTAAATATGTGTTGTACAATTTACTCAATCAGGTGTTTGCAGTAGAGAGTATTGATGTTACGTTTTACATAACAGAATTATATTTCGATCACACAGTTCACCGTTGAATACGCCCTTTTATATTTTATCAAGAAAAATAATTGAATTTATATAACAATTGATTAAATAAGCTAAATTTTTAATGTACAATAATGTTTCCCGTAATGACCATTTTTATCATCATTAGTAAGAGATTATAGTTGTAAAGTGTGATTGTTTCGAGGACTCCAGGTCAAAAACATGATACATACATTGAATGCTGCCAAGGTCACTACGCCTTATTGTGGATAGATGCAGGGCAGGGTCGGAATAAACAACGGAAAAGCATTTTTTGTCAAGATAGGAGGCAAAATTCTCTCGGTTTATCACTAATACATCTTTGAATTAAGGCGACTCAAATGATTGTTATTACAGACGTCAGGGAAGTACGGGAATGTCCAATTTTTTTCTTTTCGTCACTGAGATTATGTGCTTTTGGTAATGATGAAACGAATAAATCGACGTAAGAGCACGCATTGATTTGGAATCCATTATATAAAGCTTCTGGCAAAGGGTATTTACAAAGGAATTTATAACAGTCGTTATGTAAGTACAGTTATATACGTACCTCTCATTAGCTTATCTTATCAATGGGGGAGTTTACACCGATTAAATAATTAGTTCAAAGAACTGGAATAATTATTTTATACAGGTATACGCTCGGAAAAAAGTTCAATGAAACTATTTGTTACATAAAGCTGTGATTATCTGGAACTAATTTACTGAACAAGCCAAATATTTAAAACCTAACAGACTGTTCCATGAATATCGCTTAATTAAAATCGTAGAATGCATTTACTAGTTTGTTCTATTCAGTAGATATTTAATGTAGTTTTGTAAATAACACTTCTTTGGTGTGATGTTGCCTTAAAGGAGGAGGTAGATGCACTTCAATTATGGGTGCGTTTAACGGTAGCTCAGATGAGGTCACAGAGTATACATTCTTAAGTGGGGATGTCTTTTACTTTAATTCTCGGTGTAATTTTCGTCAAGTCTGTATTTGGAGCAAAGAGTAGATAAAGCAATATAATTAAAGAAAATAATTGAAAACAAGTGGAACGTGTTCATGGTTCTAACCTGCTAGATAAAAACCTTTGCTCACTGCCTGTTGTAATCCAGAATACCTACTATGGTTGTTGGTGGGCAAAAGAGATAAGAGATAATCCTTTGCCACTATTAAAAGGAAAGCACGGTTGCGTCACACAGGCCTTAACGCAGCATTCGGAATTCCTACGCCAGTTATTACGGAATTTCTCGGAGATAGGAAACTAAACTGCGGTTGAGTCATGTCCAGTTTAATGAAAATCCGGTTTATTATTTATTTTTACAGGAATGGCAGGGTGTATAGCGACTCTTTTTCACGATGGAGTGATGACTCCTGCGGATGGTAAGTTAATAATTGCTTTGTACTCTGATTTATCATAGATAAGATTTTTATTTTGACTTTGTTATAGGCTAGACATTTTAAATGGAAATGCAGAGCAATTAGGATAAACGTTCATGCACCAGTTTGATATCACATCTGCAGCAGCTTCTGGTAATAGTGGAGTCTTCGTTGCTTTTCATAAGCTGTTGCTAGTTCAGATTACACTTCTATACTGTCAATACTGTGATTTATACGTTAAACAAATGACGTGTATGTGATCATGTATTTTAGAATGAGTCTGCAACTTCAGTACGTACACTCCATGTTATAATTTATGTTTAATCCATACGAACGAATACAAAGAAACTGTTTGCGTTTACTACCTAGAATATTTCGAGCTAACTTAAGAACGATTGCAGTGAAAATATTTTCGTTCAAGGACGTTCAAATCAATAGTCTTTGACGGAAGGCTTTTATGGATCACTTACTGCATGTTCTACTTTTGAGTCTTATAATTCTCAACTGTTGCTTGTGCAGTGATATTTATAAAGAT
The DNA here is from genome assembly GCA_034695205.1 of Dicyrtoma fusca. Lineage (NCBI taxonomy): Eukaryota > Metazoa > Arthropoda > Collembola > Symphypleona > Dicyrtomidae > Dicyrtoma > Dicyrtoma fusca. The sequence continues at coordinate 36,456 of JAQFZC010000242.1, read as the reverse complement.
AATAACTGTTTTTTTATCGCTTTTAAATTTCTAAGTAACATCTGTGTAAATTAGATTCAAATGAGAAACCTTCTGTACTGGGTATTGTGGGTGTGAATTCGTGGCATATCTATATTGTCAATTTCTAGCAACGCTAAATTGTACTTTCCGTTGTAGAAGAATCAAATTAATATTATCTCGATAAAACTGTAAAAATTGCTTTATAGGCATCAGGCGAGCCTAAGAGAAGTTATGCATAGGTAACCCAACAGATTTATTCTGCGGTTTTAATTTTAGCGTATACACAACGTCGTATTTATAATTGCACATAAACGTTTAGAAATCATGGGAGATGCTATGGAGTCCTGTTGTAACATTGTGAAACTAAGTGTATAATTGAGTTCTTTGTTAAAAGTTCCTTTCCATTTTTACAGTTTCAGTTAGCTACAGGTTGGCTGGATATTCTTAATCGTCATGTATAATTTTATTGCATAAGTGGTTGTGAAACATTTTTCGGATCATCGGAATTGACAGCAATTGTTTAGTACCTACGTATGTGTATTATTATGAGTTATTATCTTCATTAATATGAAATGTACTGTAATTATGCTGTCAGCAGTAGTAAACACCTTAACGTTTTATTACGTATTTAAACATTTTTCCCCTTTGTCGGTATCACCTATCAGTAGCGGCTGAAGAGTATTACATGCAGGACTAGGACTGATATAGGGTTTTGCAAAAATCTAAAGTATTCTAGGTTAATGATGCCACCATTTTAATTTGAAGGTATTATACGTACCTACATAAAATTTATTGGACAGTCCTTTGAAGCCGCATTTCCGTAGCATGGATTCACTTTTAAAACGAAGTAGTATGTAAAATCCTTTTAGTGATAACATCAACACGTCCTAATGTCCCATCCTTTTGTGCAGTTGCAATTTTCTAACCGTGAACATAGTAATGAATTAATGGGGGAATTCGACAAGTAGCGGCTTCGTACGAATGATGACTCGGCAGATAATAATGTTGTCGTATTTGTTTAATTTGTTTGAATTGAGTATAGCTTAGAGTGTCAGTTATAGGAAGGAAAACGTCAAGAATAAGTATATCTATTAGAATGACATTGAAGAAGATAATAAATTAGAAAGCATTCTATTTACTTCTTTTTCGTTACTTGTACTTTTAATATAATATTTTGTGTAGGCGTCTGAGCATGTGAACTTCAGTTTTTTTGGGTAATCCTTTACTTCATTGTCACGGTTAATTGTGGATTCCTGTGTACCGACGTTACATTGATTCGCTGCTATACATACATGCTCTGAAAAAGTTGCTTCTGTCATTTCTAATAATGCTTAAGTCGTGTAAGATGATAACTTCCAGCTGTTTTCATTATCTTACGCATGCATGTACTCTGATGCTGTTGTATCAGTAAACATATTTAAAATAATCTAATAATCATTACGTTACACCTATTTAACGGGAATAAAAGTACTGACCTGGCAGTAATAAATTGGAATATAGATAGTTGAATAATTCTGCTAAACGGTAGATTCAAAAGTTGACATTTACTCTATTAGGCTAGGTCTCAACGAAAATTTGTTGGATTAATTAGGCTATTTTTTCTTTATCGAAAGCGTAGGAGAGCAATCAAATGTTGAACAAGAATTCATAGCTACGTACATATATAGCTATGTATGACCTGTAATTACGTTAAAAAGTAAGAATCGCACTTCACTTTTTACTTCAGCTCCAGTCTCTAATGTGAACTATTAGCTCATACTCTTTGACATTATTATTTTATTCCAAGAGTGAGTTTTTTGCAAGTATGGACGACTAACGTCTAAGAAAATATATGTACGGACAGATGTACCCTTTTTTTCAATAATGCTGTGGGAGAACACTGCATAGAAGATGTTGTAGGAAGCCATTGAATTGATGGATGAATGCTCATTTTTTGTGACAGGAAGATTTTGTAGCCTTCAGGCCCCACTTACTATTTTGATTGCTGTATTACCTTTCCTTGAACGTCAAGGTTAAGCATAGAAGGTGCTTTGACGAATGGCTAGACAAGTAATCATAGCCATGTGGCTATTACCTAATTATGTGTGAATATATAATGGAATGTAGGCATAGGCTTTTCAGTAGTTTAAAGAGAACTGTAAAAATAAATTCCTACAAAATGAGTTGTAAATATATTAGTACGGACAAAACAACACGTTTATGAAAAGTTATTGTTTACATTCTTGCCAAAATGAAATAGGTTTAACACCATCGCAGCAACGTAAATGTCCTGCGCTTATTTTGGGAGTCAAGTACAGGGAAAGAGCTTATTTGGGACATTTTGTAAGTGACAGTGGCTTTATAGACCAGTAGTGTCTACGCAGCTATGTACCAATTTCAAAGAGTGCATGCTGTAAGGCATGGTTATATATGTATTAGCAACTCTCTCTAGAATTCACAGCATCAATTAATTTATCGACTAGCAGGGTCGGGAAACATTGTTGAAAGAGCGTATTTATTTAGAAAGAAACAGTGACATCCACAGATTGAAAGTAATGAATCTCTTCTTCCTATCCTACGGATCCCGGCATCCCAACATAAAAGTTTTGCAAAGGAATTTCTAGTGTACTGTAAACTACCTATGTATGTAGGTCCTTGTGGAGATCGGTTAGCGTCTCTGTAAATATAAGTAGATTGGACAGTACAAGTAAATAATGGCTTAACGTCTGAATCCAGTCAGCGAATTAACGCTGATTTCCAGGGATAGACAAATTTTACTGCGCTTTACTCACTCTTACTCTTATGTCCCCTTCCCAATTCCTTTTTTCGGATTCGAATTTTATGCTAAACTGCGAATAAAGGGATGACGTCAAGTATACGTCTTAGTAAAATTTCGTTTGCATAGCCGAAAAATATGTATAAGTAGTGCTTGTAAGTTTTAAGAATGCAACTACTAACTAATTGTTCCCAACAAAATCTACAGAATTTGAATCTTATTTCGTAGTGCTCTGTGCAAAATGTATTACATTGGTTTTAACTTCAAATGAAACTTAATTAATGGTTGGCAGTTTTAGAATATAGGTTTAGTTAGATTACTCCGACTTGTAATTAGATATGCCTGTATGCTCCCTCTCTATTATTGTTTCTTATTAGTTTTTTATGTATGTAAATATCTTTAAATGCCGTGTGCAACCGACATTGCAGAGTGCTACGTAGGTACTACGACAGTACTACATGGATTTTCAAGGTGAATGATACGTTAATTTCTGATGCCTGCTTTATACAGTTAGAGAAAGTACTTTACTAATTGTGTAGCGCATCCGTATGGATTCGTTGACTTATACCCGCCGTTCACATAGTTCGTAGATGCATATTTTAGCAGGTTTAAGCACTTTTAACCTGTCTCCAGTGACACATGTCCACTTTAAAAAAAATTAAGCAGACCTTGTCAAGGGAAGCGACCAGATTATCACTACCAACTGGGGATGTCATGTTCCGTCCTTGCCGATCTGCATAATATATCCCTGTAGCTTCAAAAGGATAAAATGTGTAATTGACTGCATTTAGGGATGTAGAGGCGTGTAAAATGAGGACGCTGTAGATTTGTCCAAAAGTCAGAATCCTCCCGAGCTCTCATATTTCCCGGCGCTTTAATCGTTAGCGTGCAATCACTACGCTGAGGTTCTGGAAAAGTAAAAGTCAAGCTTTAGAAATTTAATTGACTTCTTGGTAACCATTCGTCTCTCTGTTTGATTTTAGTCGTACTTTGGCGTGAAATTCACGCCTTGTTAAACGGTCGACTTCTCTCATAGAACATAATTTTTAAGGTTTCACTGAAGTAGGCAGTTAGTTTGATGTAGTCGTTGCTTGAATTTTTCCGCTTTGGTTTCGGACTTATGCTTTAAATGGGTTGAATAATGCCAAAGAGAAACGGCGAAATCTGATAAGTTTAGAAAAAATTTACGGTAAATGGAATTCTGGGGTTGTAGTGTGATAGTAACTATTAAACTACACTCGACTCGCATTCTGAAAATCCTTTAATTAATTTGAGTTTCTCTTTGTCTTTGGTGTTTCTTCAAAAGAATTGTAATGTGGATGTTTTTTATTGCAGTGGTGAAACAACGTATGCAGATGTTCAACAGTCCGTACAAGTCATGTTGGGAGTGCGTGCGAAAGATTTATAAAGCAGAAGGAGGGAGAGCATTTTATCGCTCGTATATGACTCAGTTGACAATGAATGTCCCATTCCAAAGCATTCATTTCATGGTTTATGAATTCATGCAAGACGTGACAAATCCTGAGCGACGGTACAATCCTAAGGCTCATGTGATCTCTGGCGCGTTGGCTGGAGCCATCGCTGCTTCGGTGACAACGCCATTGGATGTGTGCAAAACATTGCTCAATACCCAGGAGACGAGTGCCGTGACCTCGACTGGCCAGTCTCACATCAATGGATTGCCGAACGCCTTTCGAACTGTTTATCGCCTGGGCGGGATCCGGGGTTACTTCCAGGGCATGTCAGCCCGTGTCATTTATCAGATGCCCTCTACTGCAATTTGTTGGTCCGTTTACGAATTCTTTAAATATTTCTGATACAGGAGGTGCCCTTAATTTTTAAAAAATAAACATTTATTGATCTAATCACTTCATTGCTGTGGATGATGACTTTTGTGCTAGTTCCAAAGTTGACAATAAATCAACGGATATTTTATGAAAAAAAAAACATTAGATCTGCTGGAATTGGCCTGCTACTGACTAGTTATTGTTTAATTTAAGTTTGAAATATGTAAGCGGTGTACACGCAAGTACCTATTGAATATTACATAAATGTTATCAATTAAAAATAGTTGTTGTGATGATGTTGGATTTTATGGTGTCCATACACCTGCATGCGAGGGAGAGAGAGAAAGAGCTAGCGAATAAAACAGCGGTAATGCAATTTTATTTAGATATTCAGATTTCAATCGTGCACCTCTTTTTGTATTTTGTACGGAATGGTTGCTGAATTTAATTTAGATGAAGAGGAAGAATAATGATATATACGTACATACCTATATGTGAATAAATTCTAGAACTTAATGTAGACTACAAAACCATTCACACAGCTTCAACAGACACTGTTTTAAACTCACCACGCAAAAATTCTAAACTGTTTACCCTTACATTTGTATCTATAATATGACAACATGCTTTCACCGAGGATATGCTGTGGTGAGTTGGTGAGTTTCTTAATAGAACGATGGTAGGGTACACATCGAGGGTTAAGAGGTAAATGATGCTTTAAATAAGTTTCCTTTAAAATCAAAGTGACACGCACTACAAAACTCAAGACACGTATCCACGGGTCAGTACATATATGACTAGCATGCAGCAGTACTTGGCTATGCGTTAAAGCTGGATAGGCGTAATTGTGCCTCTTCACATTCGATATGTGGGTAAAAATTTGTGTGTACAAAATAACTTAAATTGACGTGAATTTCCTACTTCCTGGAGCATGAATTTTGACAGTTTTATTGACGTACATTTCCTTAACATGTGGTGTAATAGAATGCATTGTCTTCAGTTTGTAAATGTACCGCAGAACAGTTGTATGCTTTTCGAATATGCTTTCAATGAAATTGAGTTTTACCTTTGTCCATCTAACATTTCAAAGTCTGGATTAGTGACATGAAATCCAATTCCTCGTACACTGACCACCACTCATACAATAATGTTTTGTTTTTACTACGCTGCGTTGTCCTCATTGTCAGCGTCATTTTTTCTTGCTCCATTCGCTTTGTTTGACATATATAGAACACGAAAGCAAACAACGTATGTATAGGCACACTCTACCAGACCTCATTAAAAAATGATACATTTTTCATTTGGAAAACATTAAAAACGCATTTAGCACGCATCAAAGTGGTTTAATTGTGTTCCAACTGGGGTTTTATTGCGTTCCAGAGGAAAAATGCATCCCTTTTAAATGAGATTTGGTAGAGTGTACGTACCTACATTAAGAGCATAAATTTTATCATCCAAAGAATCCAAATTGTTAGTTCAATTTGGGATCAAACACAGTTATAGCGTGGTATGTCTAAATAACCCACTTTTACCACCTTTAAATTTGGGTTCAGCTTCCGTCCGTTCATCCATGTGCATACATACATATTATGCTCGAGAAAATTGAATCTTGTCCACGCGTCTGTCCACAATCATCTGTACAGTAAATTCAGCTATCGTTAGTAGCAAGTGTACGACTAATCTTTGCATACCGCAGATTTGAGTAGTTGTTTTTTGGATAAAAAATTCTTATTCAAAATGACCGTGTTGAGTACCGCCCAATATGTATTAGCGTAAACATGAATTTTAGCAAGTTGGTCTGATTTGGTTTAATTTCTATGTACAGGTCGAATATTTACAGGTATGTGTTGCCCTCTGGGATTTTTTTTCCATTGTTTAGACCAGCTCAGTACGGATTCATTGCAGTTAATGTATACTTACTGCTGTTGCAACAGATTTTGAAGAATCCAGTAATGCGATACCCGTGTGCATATAAATAAACATAAGTATTATGTACTTATCCATTCTTCACTGATAAAACTAGTTAGTTTAAACACTTGAAACCAAAGGTTGTGCATGTTTTACCTCATATAATTGAATTTAGGGGTCGCAGGATCAATCAAGGTCATTCGAAAATACACATAAGGGAGTTTTAAAGCTATAAAATAAGTCTCGAAGTAGAAGTCTAAAAATAGTTTAATTCAAACACCGCAGCTTACATGTAGGACACTTTATGTTGTCGCATGCTTGTATTTTGGAAATCGAAATCTTGATTACTGCCATAGCTCTAAATCGGGATGTCAGCAGTCTTGCGACGTATCTATAATCACCAGCGAATGCTTACCTCTAACCGGAAGAAGGTAAGGGTTACGGGCTGAAACAGGCATGTACTGTATTATGTACACTATTATGTGCTTCTGGCAAGTTAAAGTGTATTTTTTAGAAACTAAATAAACAGACCTGTTTACCTAGTTAAAGTAGTCCATACCTGCAGGCTTAAGTATTAGATTCCAATTGTGAGCGTTTTTGGATGATATTGTTTTAAATATTTAATAAATCCCTGGTTTACAACATACACAATGACGTAATGTTGGTAACAAAATATCGTGCGCAAAAGGGGAGCTTAGTCCCTCTTTGTTTTTTTGCTTCGATGATGACATACTGTCTTGTTCTCGATAACTTAAAATTAAAATTACGTTCACATTTTTAAACAATTTCGTGAAATACGAAGTTCAACCTTCATAAAATGCCCTCCATGTGCAGTCCTCCAATTTAAATTTGAAATCTGTCACAGAATGCCAGCGGAGACTGGAGACTTGATACGTACTACTTTAAAGCCAAGTGCTCGGGTAAACCAGTATTCTGTTTTTGTGTGCACTAAGCCTGCTTTTTTCACACCCGAATTATGCTAGATTCTCAATTTCATTCTGCGGGCTTTTTTTCTGGACCAAGTCCTGATATTTATTACCGTAAATGATCGATTAGTTACCGAGTCTCAAATAGTTTCCGGTTTCGAATAGTTTCCGGGTTTATAACACGTAAATCATAGGGGAGCCAAGCCAGTTTTATGAATTAGTTTCCGGGGAAACTAATCGATCATTTACGGTACTTTTTTTTCGATTTCCCGGCTCTTTTGTGCTCTTTTAGTGCTTTTAGAAGGGTGCACTTCGCCCCGTTACGTTATTCGGCAACAATATAATTATGTAAGCATAACGCATAATTATACGCATTAACGCATAACTTAGGTACCTAACCTAAGTTATGCGTTCTGCTTTTTCTGCCCTTTCTAGATTGTTTTGAAATTTTCATTTTTTGATATTTCAGTTTTACACAGTGCCAAAGGCTTAAAAACCTTGAAACGGATGTAATTGTTAAGTGTGGTTTTTTCTGCGTTTCTGCTTTTTGGTTACCTTAACTAATTGCAGCAGGAATACCAATCTCATAGACTCCGAGATCGATAATCAATAATAATCATCTTTGAACCAACTTGCATGAAAACTCTGTTTTTCTTGTTTTATAAATATTGAACATACATATTTCAAAATTTTGACATAACATCAAAAATTAACCAACGAGGCATTGTTTCGTTTTTTGGTTAGTACATAACAAGTGCCCTACATTGTGGTGCTCCCTTTAGCCTATGCACGTAGTGGTTTGGTTGAAAAAGTAAAATCATTAACGAATACACTATATAAAGCATTACTGAAGAAGCTAAATGGCCGGTCCTCCCAATTACATCTAGGCATTTATTTTGATAGCTCCTTAAAATTTGACGTTCATTGTATGTAGGTATACGGTACAAAAAACTGCATTAAAATGTGCCAGATTGATTATGTAAAAACTATTTATCCTGCCTGACGTAATGTAAATCTCTTCGTATTCTCACAGTTACACAATAGTCTTCATGTATGTAAGTACTGGTTCCTTTGTTGTACTTTTATTTGTTCAAATTTTTTAGTTCAGTCGCTTCAAAGCAAAGATTTTTATAGTAGACCTAATTTTTAAAAAATATTGATGTTCTTTGGGTTTGACCTGGGTCACTCGGCCAGAAAAATTCATTGGTATCATATTTTTATGTGAATCTGGGTTTTCTGACACGCTCTTAGTTGAAAAAAATATATTGAGCCATTCAAACATGATCGATTCACATAGCTCCCTTAGGCAAACAGTAGCAGACACGAAATCCTGTACAGTATTTTAAAAGTTTAAAGCATTACGTAAAATCTACACATGTGTGCTTCTGGGATGAATTGTATTAGTAAAGGTAAGAACCCAACTTCGATTTGAGGTAAAAATACCTTTTCTTTCTTTTCTTTTCTGTTTTATCGGACCATGATTTACCTATTAGTTCCCTTATCTTTATGAAATTTACAACATACATAATTCTACGTTTGGAAGAATTTAGGGGATGAGACGAATGGCCGGTATCTTTAATTTTCGTTTCGTTTTGCACAACATGGCGGGAGCCTTCTTTTCACCACTGAATAATTGTTGCAGTCCAGTTCATAAAACTTATAAAGTTAGCGTGCACGTTCACACTGCACTTTTTGTAGTTTCAGTATTTTCTTTTTCTTTACAGATGTATGTTCAGCAATTTAGTAAATTCGTGAATGAAAGAATAAATATGCTGTTTAATTATTGATATTGTGAATCCTAGTGCACAATATACAAATAAAGCGGTTACACAGCACATGAAATTTCGGTGCCTAAAGCCCTACTATATAGTCGCTATGTCGGCTATGTAAACAAGGCGAGGATGTTTTCCCCAAATTCGAAGACAGAAAAGGACACCGTAACTCTTAAAATATATTATTATAACTTTTAAAAATAGGCAAAACATCATTCACGTGTATTTTACCGTAATGATTTGCGCATTTAAATTGTACACCAAACTATGCTTGTCAAGCAGTATACCTAATGCTATAAAAACATTGTTTTGTTTGTGCATAAAAATGAAGATTCAAGCAAGCCATCACGCAGATGGAGACAAAAGATCCCACTCAATGTGATAATATAGTGATATTCATTTTTTGAATATTGGCTTCTAAAATCTCGTCCTAAGAAACTGAAGAACTTTTCAGTAAAGTGCCCTTTCAAGATTAACCAGATTTGTCAAATAATTGTACTTTTACTGTCTTGTGTCCGTACACCTCCAAACAAGGAATTTTCTCACTAATGAAGATTGGAAATCAAAAAACATGCATGAGTCAGTGAGTCAGTATTAATGATACCGGGCTTATTGACCGAATTTTTAACTTTCTCGGAGTAATTTTCAAAGGAAAATATATAAGCAAATTGCTTTATTGCATAAAATAAGAACATACGCTTTGTGCACTAAAACAGTATAATTGTACGTAGGTACTTTATAAAAGAACCAGACCATTCGCTTATACGTAAGTTAAGGTCACATATGACTTTTAATAAGTAGAACTAGTCAGTATATGTTAGGTACATATTTAAAATAGAGGTAAGAAAGTGAAAATGACGCAAATGAGCTTATGAGACTGGGTGTCTATTTAAATATACTTAGGTACCGGGTTTCCCAGAGATTGCAGGGCTCTTAAAAGTGTGGCAAGAGGCAAGACGGTTCCGACCTTGTAGTTATGACCATTGGATGTGGGTGTAGATTCTACACTTTATGTAGATTTAACATAGAAATGTTAAATCTACACTCAAATTCAATGGTCATAACTACAAGGTCCCAGTCGGCTTGCCCCTTGCCACACTTTCAAGAGCCGTGTGAGATTGCTTGTAATCTTTAGGACGATAGAATTCAAAGGAGTTGGGTACTTAAGTAGGTAAGACGGAGCAATTAATAAAGTTACCAGATCATTTTAAAATCGGATTTAAACTAATTCACACTGATTAGAGCCCAAATCAATTAGAAATCAACAGAAAACTAGCAGCTGAAGTTTTATTTGGGCGCTAAAAGAGCTGAAGTATGTCTAGGAATGGAATGGTAATATCAATTATCGTTATCCCTTAACTTTCTTCCGTAAGAAGTATTGAGATCTTATAGCTCCCTCAGTTGCTTCACCATACGAATGGCTTGATAGCATACCTAAATGTAACTGTCAATCAACGTGTATGATAATTAATGAAAAATGAAATTCTATCAAACAGTTTAACGCTGATTGTTTCAACGGAACATTTTATGAGGTGCGTCATTGAGGTTGAGTGAATGACCCCGTTCTAGTAAGTAATGACACCTCAGTCTAGCAGCAAGCTACCTTTGAGAGGGCATTTTACATAATAATCACTTTAACACCGTCTCATCTTGTTTAATTTACACTGTCAACTGCCTGCAGACTACTCATAATATTAAGGACGAGAGAGGATTCATAGCAGGTACCATCGATTCATTTTACTTGGTCTGAGCTTGTGGCTAGTAAGTAGACGAGTTAGATAAATGGATTCAACGTTAATTGAAATGTTAGCTCTGAGCTTCGATCGATAAAAACTTTACATTTCCGGAGCTGAGTTAATGTGAAATTAAATTATTTAGGCCTTTGTATTCCTGGAGCTCAAGCAACATTGCAACACAACACACGTAATTGTACAATTTTTCCACGATAAGCTGAATCAATGATCCACGTCATGCATTCAATCCTTTCACGCGAAGCTGTTAAGGTGGTTTAGCATCCTCACTGATTGTAGTCTAAAGACTGGTGACCAAATTGTCTTCGGATGCAAATGCAACGCTAGTGCAGAGCCAGAGACAAGAAGAAAATAATAATTAACCTTACTGGAGCATTTTTGTTTCTCACGAGTTCTGTATTTAAATACTATCAGCATTTGAGCTCTTTCCCTTTAAATATAAATAAAGCGTTAAAGCCGCCTTGCAGAAATGCCTAATTTTAATTTAACTATTTCATTAAATATCTACTTGTGTCCCAGATTTCGAAACCAGAGTCTTGACTTATCATAATAGGCAGTTCTAATTACAAAAAATGCAGTTTCTGCGAGCAGCAATTACTACAGACCCGCATGCCTATGTTATTAAACTGAATAAGAATACGCCTGTACAGAACAAGTTATACACGTTTACAAAATGTGTGCAATAACCAAAACTCATCTTCATATTCTTAAAAACATTTATTCTGTTTCAGTCTATAATTACTCACCATTTAATGGTGGAAGCGTGCCCAAGTAAACGCGAATGCACTTTTGCACAATAGTATGTATCGTACACATTTTAAGCCGAGAAAATATAGTTTACATAAGTGTTTAACACGACCCACGTAACTAGCATACGTTACTTTAGTATATCTTAGACATAGCAAGCATTTTCACCCGCAAAAATATGCGTAGAATCTAAGACACGCGTACTACATTCTACATTATTGCATATTGTTATTATGCAACTACCGCAACGGCGTAACGGGCAACGGTGAGGATATTATGTAGGTACATATAGATTAGAAATAGCAGTTTTGTTTTACTACTAAGGAATGTATTTTATTACATGATTAGTTGGAATAGAAGTATTCAAACGCGAGAACATGATAACATTCATGTTTGTGCTGTGGATAAAAAGTTTATAGCTCTCTTAAAATTCAATCAGTATATGCCCTAACTGTTAGATTTGGTGATAAATAATAGTAGGAAATAAATCAATGAGAAATGTCCAGAAAGAAAATATATTCCAAGTATGCTTGACCGAGTTGGTTGGGAGTGTAATAGTGAGGAAAGAATTAGTGAAGGAAAGGAGGAGAAAGTTGTTTTATTTTAGATTAAAGAACCCCCGAGCCCGAGAATTGGGAATCTTGCCTCGTCTTTGAGTCTACTTGAGCGAGATTCGTGTGGCTTGATCATGTTATAAGTTCGGACGCACGGATACAAAGTCGGGTAGTCGTACTTCAGTGCGGGTTGGATGTGGATCTTCTCCTGTGGAGTTTCTAAAGTTATTTCACCTCGTTCATAAACCTTGAACTGTTTCATAGACCATCGATGCTCAGCATCCCCAGACAAAAACAGAGTAAAATATATACATTTCGTGATGTACAATACCTGATTAGCCGGAAAAGATATGAGGCGTTAGAAGACTCTCTCACAGTTCACACACTGCATACATATCTTAGATTCCTACCGACAATAATAGACTGTCATTATTTTCCGTCTACCAAGTACTACCCCGCAGTTTTAAAGGAAGAAAGTACATATAAATCTTATAGTAGCCGTACTGTGTACCCCGGAGAAAGAATTAAAGTGACCAAGTTGAATCTGGAAAAGAAATGTTTCAAATTTATTTCAATTTAGTCTGGCGGACTCTTTTATATGGGAAGACGTGAACATAATTCTTTGAATTGAGAAGGCAAGAAGTTTTTAGTCTTCATGGGAAATAATTAGAGTCGACGAGCTGTCATCGTTCATCGTCCAAATCCGTCTCCTCCTCTCTCCTCTGACGACAATCAGTTCTAGCACTTTGTAGACTTTGGTTTGGTGCATCGCTATTGCAATGGTAAGCAATTATTCCATGACTCGTTTGTTGTCTTTTTGCCTGTCTCATCTTTTTTTTTGTCTTGAGCCTGAGCGTGTGTTGACTTGAGCCTCAAGAGTGTATTTCTTCTAACAGTCGTAGAGCCAGTACATCAACATTTGACGTGAAAGGGATTTCAAGTGTGATAATCCGTTGAGATCATTAAACAGTTTTTTCTTGTCCCCTTTGCCCAAGGAGCGGTCTCGGTCCACGTCCCACAGTCGTCTCTCTGTCTGTCTATGTATACAACCTTTTTTCATTTCTCCTGATCGTGGCAGTGCTCTTAATTAGTTACTTCATACCGTCGTAGATCTCAGGGCTCATTGGCATTGCATGCAACTTGTTTTTTTTAAAAGAGCCTTTAATGAACCGTTAAATGTGGTTGTGATTGGAGTTTTACACACTGTTTCCCTCAACAAGCCAAGTCCTACATACTAAACGCACTTTCTACACTACTCTGCTCTGGATGGACTTTAAAGTTCCAATTGGCCCCAGTACAAAACAATTGCAAATAGAAGGTAACTTGATCGTAACTTGTATTAAATTCACACTAATTACAACTTTCCGTATCGGTTTTGTCGGCTCCTTTTTATCAATGAACAGTCGCTGGGTAGAACACAGAGAATGTTAGTGTAGGTCAGTTTCAATTGTCTGTAAACAAATATCCCTCAACCCTTATTCATTGAAATCATTCCATCGATCGGGAAACGATATTAACAGTACAAATTAATAGCTCTTGTTCACACAATTTGTTATTTGCTTACTTGCCGCTGCTGTCCTGATTTCCACAAGAAGTAGTTGAATTAAAACTACGCGTTGCAATATAATTTCTTTTTTGCAAACCCACCAAACCTGTTAATTATGCATAATAGCACAAATCTGAAACGTGTGCGGCCAAAGCAGATATTTCTAATGTTCCTGCATTGTGCGTCAAGGACTTGTAACAATTAAATTAACTAAAGACGCAAGATCTTATACAGTGCTTATCAATCTTGCTTATTCCCATTCTCCCTCTGCTGTCTGATCAGACTCTATATTGTGCAAACATGCACACAGTACCTAAGACGTTTAGATGATTTCTTGTTGAGCTACAAGTATTTAATTATTCTTCAGCGTAACCGTACATAGTTTGATTCAAAATTCTACGAAAACAACAGAAATCAAGTGAAAGGATGTAATTTGGCAAATATACATGCCTCTGTCAGTTATGTATGCTTGTAATGGATTCGATTCTTCTAGTGTAGTCTGGAACTTTTGATTGTTACTTCTGAGGGGAGGTCTGTGCGGCTGTGATTGTGAGAGAGGCAAATGACACCAGTAATAATAACAATAATAATTTTAGCCATTGTAGGCTTATTAAAGTGTAAATAGTATTGTGCTTGGTCTCATAGTTTGGTATCAACTTCTTTCCTTTGTGTCAAACCTCCTACGAACTTGGATCCTACGGCTTTTGTTTTAGGTTTTGAACATACCTAGTTTCTTCTGGTTATAGGAGGCAAATATAAATACCTACATGCCAAAGGAATGCTCAGATATTTCAAATCATTTGTATCTCGACGACGACATTAGGCAAGATTCAATTGAAATCCCTTCCATGGGTTCATATTCAGCTTAGGAATTCGGAAAAGCATAATTGAGCAAATGAACAAACCAAAGATACAAGGTGTACATACTTACGTATGGTATGTTCACATAGTAAGTAATCCATAACGTACAAGTAAGTACATAATAATGAGATCCCATTATACACCATACATTTCAGTCCAAATAATCCTAACGGAATCTGGTGCCTGATGGCCTTTCTCAGAAACTCTACATACTTATAGCCATTTTATTATTTGAATCCACTACCAATTACGGATACGACATAATTATTATGAACTTCAAGCTTTTGAAGGGAGGAAATACATGAAGGGCTTTAATACAACAAAGAAATAGTTGTTCGATTCCGTTTAATTCCCTTCTCCTCCGAGTTACAGTACTTTGCCTCGCGTAAATAATGAATATAAACGTATGAATTGTTTGAATTTAATTTTGCATTATTGTCCTTGCTTCAAATTTCCAATTAAATACAAACAATTCATACGTTTAGCATTTACGCGAAGCAAAGTAACTCGGAGGAGAAGGGAATTAATCGAAACGGAACTATTGCTTTGTTGTATTAAACCCGTCCATGTACAATTTTCTCCGTTCAAAATTTCGCCGTACAAAGATGTCGTAGCTGTAATTGGGAGTGGATTCAAATAATAAAATGGCTATAGGTATGTAGAGTTTCTGAGAAAGACCCATCAGGCATCAGGTTATTATTAGAATTAGCTGGACTGAAATGAATGGTAAAATCTTATTACCTGCACCTTCCTTCAGCCCTTTTTTTCCACATCGTCTCACTCAAATAACATTCATTTTTATCAGACTTAGTACGTGTACCGGTACAATCATCGGTAAATGGTTTCATTAAAAGAGCGATCCATACATACATCCGTACATATACTTTAATGCAACTGAAATATACTACACCCCGACACCAGCATCTGGCACTGACCTCCTCCTCCACCTCCTCCTCGTCCTCCCGCTCTGAGACTAACGACAAAATAAGAGCATTTATTTCATTGCCTCATCGACACTGGGAATGGGAAGCTGGAGGCTGAGATAGGCGCCTGAATATACTTTTTATATCGCAATTATTATACGCCTCACATAATTTCAGTGCTGGGGAGTGTAGAGTTTAATAAAAGTGCACTGCTGCTGTTTGCCCAAATTACTAAGATGTCAGTAAAAGTGAGAACTGATGAAAGTGATTTTGCCCAGGTTCATTGAACATTATCGTTTTCTATTCAATTTATTTTACTCCTTTCTCTTTTCCTTGTAAATACATAACTTTTAATTTTAAAATGGAGAGTTGGAAAATTTCCCAAGGGATTTAAAAAAAAAACTTTAATGACTGCTTTGTCTCCTGTGTCAAGTCTACTTCCAATGTAGATGGACAGAATTAGAAGTTATGTTCATAGGCCAGGCTTAGTTAGAAGTTGAGCTACCCAGGAAACTGTTCCAACCGCTCCAATTCATTGTCTATAGATTTTGTCGTAATAATCAGTACGTATGTTTGTGTATTAAGGAACGTACTGCTCTCCTACCTAAATTTGTAATTGGGCACGAAATAGTTGATACCAGGCAGGCTCCAGCTGCTGCCCCTGGTCCTACTTATAATTCTGATCTTGGTATCCTCACAGACACACAGTTTAAACTACAGCAGCATCAGAAACAAAAATAGTGAAAGGCTGCCGGATGATTTCCCTAAATTTCCATTTTAAATAAAGTTGTGTCTGTGTCACACTTTCATCTGATACTGTCTTCATTGTACGTTGAAGAAGAAAGGATGTGTTACCTATGTGTGAGTCAAATATAATTATACGGCCTGACGTGGCTGTCTACATGTGTGAAAGGAAGATATCAGCAAATAGACAAGGAGAAAGTTTTTTTTGTTTGCAATAATGTTTTGTGTTGAATAAGCACCTTCGTTTTCCTCACTCAGACTGCTTGCGGTTAGAGATAAACTAGTGTGGGCAGGACGAAAATAATGGTGTTGCAGGGAGCATTCTGGGGCGGCACTAGTGTTTACTAACGGTTTCATATTTTTCCTTTGTGTGTGTGAAGAAAATGAGCTGAGTTCATGAACACGCTAAGTATGCTACTTTCACCGTGTATGTATCCTTCACTCCCCTCTCGTTTGGGATAATAGAGCTTTGGATGATTGTGAGGACAGGACAGGATGAATGTCAATTTATTAATTTTACTAGAGCTGTATGTTTAGTATAAATATGCACAAAAGAGGCTCGTGACAGATTCAGTAGTGCAAGTAACCTATTCATTGCTAGCCATGATAAGAGCAACACATACGCTTTATCTCTTTTGGATGAAATCCTCGGCGTTGAGGGAGTCTCCGTTAGGGCCATTACCATCATTTTTTCTCTGGCAACATTTCGGAGTGTCTATAATAATTATGTACCTGCATTACTCTAGTTAATCCTAGTGCTGGTGATGAGCATAAATTACTGCTACTGCTACTGCTCTTGTCAGGCGGCCTATCGGCATACAGGAATAGGAATGGGAATGGGAAATCAATTAGAAAGGACGTACAGGAGATGCGTTCGGGATCCCTGTGTGTGTACTTAGATATGTATTCACTGTCTTTTCTTCATGCATCATCATCATCAATTTCTAATGGGCTCTCTCACGTCTCCCCTTCATTATCTGACAGTAGGCACATAGGTCGCTCGTATGTACTTACCTCTGTACAGTTGACGTAGGAGTTACAGTTCACATTGACAGGATAGGCAACCAACCACTGAGCCGGATCACGTCCGTATAATTGATAGGTAATAGTTATGGCTTCATTGAATTGACTAGGGACGTACCTACATACTTACGTACGTTGTTCCGGACCAGGGACCAGGAAGCCATGAGCTGGCGTGTGCATTCCTCATTTTCGAACTTCGAATTTCGAATTTTGAAATTTGATTCAACAATTTACAAAGTAAATGTCAGAAATTTTTCTAGTTATTTCTATGCATGTAAAAACTTTTCCCTATGTACATGTCACATGTGTATGTTCGGAATTTTCATTCAATTTCAAACCGTATCCCATATTCTACTAGGTATATATACACAGCTCCTCCCCCTGTCTCAATCAGTGCAGCGATCGTTTCCCTATCCATCATACATTGTATGTGTATTCTGTGCATACCGGTACAGTGTTCACTGCATACCAATTCAACTAGGTAGGTAGTTCAACTAGTGTTCGAATGTCCAAAGCCAAATCTGTCATCATACACACCCCAGGTTCTGTATTGGCTCTAAATGGATGCATTGTAGGAAACCTCAATGTGACTCAACTTAGGGTAAGAAATATTCGAATTACAGTACAAAAGTTCGAATTTGTTTTGTTCGTTTACATCAAATACAGAAGGTGTGCATGAACGTTTCTACTACTGTATATTTGGCTTCGCCTCCTTCCTTTCTCTCCCTTCCTGGAATGCTACAGCGGAGTACAACCCAGCTAACTACAGTCTACAGACTTCAACACGACTCAAGTTTGAGTTGACTAATGGTTCGTCTGTGGATGAATACGAATAGGTAGGTACTTAGGGAGAGAAAAGCTTCCGGCATTCAAGTACCTATATAAAGAAACAAAGTCAAATTTTTGGCACGAATCAACCCGCTCAGCAAAAAGAAGCCGCACTTAGCGAGTGTCTACTTGTGCGGGATATGAATTGTAAATATATATACGTATGTATATATTATGTACCTAGTGCGAGGGTGCGAGTGGCGCTCGAACCACTCAAAACAAAGTTGCATGCGTTTGGGTTTTGGGTGAAAAACTTTGAAATTTCTTATTCTTTGGAAAGAGTAGAAGAAGAATGACTTCGAGAATTGTATTGTGGCTTAAGGTACTCCACCATTACATGAATCTTTACATACATGCATACAATATGTATCTCATGTTAATTTACCGGTACTTTAAGTTTATCCCACCTTTCGCCTCGCCTGTGAACGTTTATACAGTTTATAGATTGGAGAGAGTAGTGGATTTTCACTGGAATCTAATTCATCATGACATTGTCTGCACGTATGATGAAACTACAAACGGCATACAAACTACAAAAACTTCAAAAACATTGTTTAAGGACAATTGCTAAATGATTCATGGGTTCAGCTTGACTATTGGTACTTTAGGGTAAGTTTAACGCCCCGCCAGTACAGTTCACAAGAGTGCCAATTATTGCTTTCACTTCTACTTGTTTAGTATTGAGTTAAGAAATTTGGATGTCCTGGAACTGTGTAACATTTAACGTACCTACGTATGTATGTACGTGAATCTGAAAAAGGAAATATTTTAACAATACATGAGAACGCTTCTGAGCGTGGGAGGCTCGGAGCGACGTACGTAACTCCAAGTGAAATTAAAGTGTATGTATATGTAATGTGCCTATTTGGGTGCAACCTAAACCCAATTTGTTTGACTGCGATAGTGAAAGTCCGTTGTGTCTGTCGTCCAAGTGTTTCCCATGAAATAAATGCCATGGAATTCGGACGAAATAGCAGGATAGAATTTGCTAAAAGGGTCTCATGAAATGACACGCAGAAAGGTTGTGGGTGAAACACGAATTTCTTCTCCGCCTTAGACACTCAATCTTGTAGCTAACACCAAAATAAGGCGGGTGCACTCTGGCTGCCTGTATAACTACGTCTAATATAACTTCAATGACTCTGAGGGCACTGGCAGTGATAGAAACTACAACATTGAAGCAGACGGTCTCCAATAGTCCGGAGCAGGTCGATTTATTCTCTTTTACTAAAGTCCCTCGTTTACTACCCAACTATTAAAACTTTCCTCTGGGTTTTCAAATTGACTTTTATGGAGATTACCATGGCAAGAAGCATAGTCATACTGAGAGGATTTGAGCACCTCATGAAAAGAGACTTGGACCGCAGGTTTACACGATCTGAGCACAATTCAGCTCTTACATTTCGACCAGATAAGGATGCTTAGACGAACATCCTAAGTAAGTATCCCGTTTAATCTTTTCCCTCTGACTTTGACGCTGACTGTGGTGTGAGAAAGTAGTTTTCACCCAACTATACGCGTTCAACGGTCCACAGCCACTGCACGCTGCACACCGTTCAGATAAAAGATAAAGAGATGCAGAGCGAATCCCTTTACTGCGCCCTCGTCTCCTCACACCCGTCCTCGTCCAAAGTTAAGTAATGTTTAACATCCAAGATTGAGATTTGTGGAATGAGCGACGTTTAAGCATTCCGTGTAAGGTGTTAAAACTACAACTCACGCTTAAGTAATCAAGCTTATTGCTAATCTTAATCTTCTGCGTCAACTCAGTGATTATTACTTACGACGTGCCTACTATTTTATAGTGCTACAAAGACCTGAGACCTTTTTGTATCGAGTGAGGAGAATCACTTTCAAATGCTACGTTTTTATTCAGTTATCGTCTTAAGACCATTCACTCCATGTCCGGGCTAGCATGCTTCTCTATTCCAATGCTGTGTGGGCAGGTACTTGAGCTTCTACTAATTGATATTGCTGTCCAACTAATCCACTTTGCGTCATACCGGAAATTGAGCCAACTCTGAAAAATCAGGGCATTCCTCTCCTTAAGCATTCAGTAGGATTGAGATAAAACAATTGCTTCCTACGCACATTTCCAGGTTCAATACATTGATTAAAACTTGGAAGCAATTCAGCTGTGAAATTGAGATTTGACTCAAAACGTTGACATCAGCGAATCGTCGATGGTGGTGACCTATTGAAACTTGTATCGTAAAATACCGTATGGTACGAATTGAATGTGACACACAACTTTCTTAACCCATATGCAGCAATATTATTACAGCTGTCTACGGCCATTCCTTGAGGTACTTCTAATTTGTGGCACTATGTATATCCAGGTAGCTGCTATAAGCCTGCAATTTATTGAGTTAGGCGCAGTCTGTCTGGATAAATGAATCGACTCGTCGTTTCGTTACTATAACGTGTGAGGCTATAGACTGTTTGTACCGCAATTTACAACAGTTTACAATCCAAATTTGTTACCTAGTCCTGCAATTTGTTCGGCCTATAGTAGGTGAGACTTTCTTTATTGAATACCTAGTTGTTGTTAGACATGCATACTTTGTAAATACAGAATGCAATCACTAATATTAATGGGCAGTACAATTTGATGGAATGTGGGAGCCTGCAATTTACCGAGACAAAGCAAGAAGCGGACACAGCCACAGTGCGCTTTCCCCACGCCTTGGCCATTGCTCGTAAATGTAAATATTCAGTACTGCTACTTTTGTTATTTGCTTGTCTCCTTCAACAACGGGCATCGAGTTACATTAAAGAGTGGGTAGCCTCTAGTCATACAAAGAAACTGGGTTCTAGATGAAAGTATGAGACATCTAAGTTTGATATGTAAAGTGTGATGTGTCTTTACTTTATACAAGCTGACCACGTATGTACATACGGAATTTTTGCATCTCATGATGTCAGTGCAGTGGCGCACAAAGCCTTTGTTTTAGACTCCACATGCTCATCGCCGGGAGGAACGGATCCCAATTCCCAAGCAAGTGCAGGTTACACTTATTGGTTTTCCTGTATCTTTTATTCTAGAAAAGGAACACTGTACACTGCAGGCATGTCATGAAAAATATGCTATCGTTGCATTTTGTTTAAAAGCAATCTATTGTATTATCGATCCAGGCCCTGAGTGCAACTATAACTTATAATAATATTCATAAACCGAAACACCAAGGCTGCTGCCACAAAAAACACAGCTGATCTGCAATATTAAAATTAATAAAGGCAATAGTGCAGTGGCCTCCCTATCTCATAAAATAATTTCATTCCATGCCAGTTAAGAACCTCTACTAATTTCATTGGATCTCCCCTCAAAGCATCTCCCTCTTAACACAAGGGCGTGTGGCTTGCACATCAAAAACTTTCAACGGCAGTAGTACGTTCCTCCAAGTAGTGAAGCACGGGTTTTAAGCTATGTGGTGACAATCACATTGAGCTAGTGCAATGTTATGTACTGCATGGCTTCATCTGCATCAGTATGACATGCCTCGACTGTGGAAATGAGAGCGGAGTACGAGAGTGATGACAATCACGCTCAGATGCTGCAAACTAGTCCTTGTGAAACTGATCCAGATGTGAGAGGATAGATTTCTTGGAAATAAAGGCATAATTACATAGACGATATACAACTTTAACGTGCTTTTGTAGAGTCCGCTGATTTTGTGCTTTGATGTATAATTATGGTTTAAACAATATGACGGAGCAATTGAAGTGTAAAGGGTGAGCCTAGTGAGAAATTGGGAACTCAGTGTGTAGATTATACTGAAATCCTTGAACAGCCAGTGGCTCCTAGACAAGGGCTTTGCACTTTTGGATTAAATGGAAGCTTCAAGGTTTACACTTGGAGATGTAAAGTCCTTCGTTACAGTGTCTCCAGACAACTACAATAGACGCTCGAGCTCTCATACCTACAGCAGTATCGACTTTAAAGATCGATATAGGTGTTAATTCGTATCTTATTTTCAAGAGTATACATAAGTAATTAAATGTGAGTATTAAATAAACAATATGAATTATTGACGATTGCTAAATCCGCAACCGCAGCACCGCTGACTTACACTTTCTCCCTTTGTACAGCACAACTTTGTGGTTAAGAGCCCTTGCTTATTTCACGGAAGAATCTTGTGCCTGTAGGGATTTTGCCTGTTTGCAGAGGCTCTTACGCATGTAGACGACCCACTCGTATCCAAAGAGAAAATTCAAGAACGTCCCAACTCGCTTGTGAACAAATTCTACGCATTTTAAACTCGTACTGTTCTTTCATACCTCCCTCATACTTTTCTCCAGCTGACGATAAGCTCCGTAAAAAATTCCCAACTGGAAGCCCACAGAACGTTGAAAGGGACGAGGAAAGGGTAAAGTGAATTTCCCAAGCCGCTCCATTCTTCCATTGCAGATTTTCTTTAAAATTACCCAGCGTACTGTCTCAAGGTTTTGCACGTTGTGTAATTGCAAGGTCCGTACGCTGCGTCGCATAAATTTTGAAATACATATGACAAAAATGTTCTTATTTTATGTGGACAAAACCAATTCTGTATTATTGCATGTGCTTGATCTTCCGAGAGTTGCTCTCAGTGTGTGCTGTAGGCGACGAGGGGACCAAGGAGCAGAGCTGCATAGCAAACAAACACACGGTCTTCTCATGTTCACTATTTCATCAGACGTCGTCTAGACGTCTGGCATGAAAGTACATGAGGTAAGCTTTAGGAAAGCAGAGAAAGTAATGTTCAATGTAGTAAAAGTGCAGCAGCCACAACTTATTGAGCGGAAAGAAACATTTTAATAAAGTACCTATGTACCAAGGTATGCTTTCTTTTCATAGTACAGGCAGCATGGGAATCCGGATCTTCCTGGGAATCTTTAAATACTAGTCCTCCTAAACTTTTGTCATCCCTGTAAATTTTGTGAAACAATCTGATCAAAAGCATAACAAGAGAAACAGATTATAATGCTCAGAATGGAGGACATCTTTGTGAAGAGAACCAATGAGACGTGCATTGTAGTCTAAGTAAGTAATCCAGTTCTGAACCTTAACAGAAAGATGAAAGCAGATTTTTCATGTTTTGAAGATTTCTGTTTATGTAATACCTACTTAAGTAGTATTACATGTAGGCACCTGAGCATCCCCACGGTTTCGCAGAGAGGGAGAGAGAGCGAGAGAGAGAGAGAGAGAGAGAGAGAGAGAGAGACAGAGTTTAGAAATGTACTTCCCGAGCTTTAAAAGCTTTTATTCTTGTTTTTGTTGTGATAGTCGAGAAAATATTATCTCGTTAGATTCCTCTAAAAGTGGGAGTGAGGAGCTATTTAGCGTAATAACTCAATGAGACTCAGAACTGTAGTTACGTATGTTAGTACCGCAAAGCTTCAAATAGAATCCCCTGGATTATAAAGCAAACTTTGCGCTCAGATCCGGGCTCTATTAGAGTCTGTATTTGCATAGGGAATAATTAAATTCATGGCCCTACTTGAAGCTTTACGGTACCTAAATGATTGTCTGCTTTCTCTTGAGCTCCTTGTTTCCAGTGTCTTCGGTAAAGTGGAACATACATACGTACTTAATACACATACTTTATGTACACTGCTGTATGAGTAATCATATGACAAAGAACCAGTTCAAGTTCAGATTCTTTGCTTAGGACAAGTATAAATAAAATGTTCATTCTGTATAGGTATATGTAGTACCTGCTATATACTATAATCACGTCATGAATTATAGTTGGAAGCTCCTGAGTCCTTTCTAAGAAGATTTTTGTTTGATTTTTCTATGCCTATGAGTGGGAATGTAAGTAGGCAATTTGAGACATCCTATACATATTGATGGAATCCTTTCCGATTATTTTCCCCCTTGATATTCCTTTTTTCCACAGAAGCGCAAAATAATTTCTTTCCTTGTTCGTCTTCAAAGGAGAGACAGTTCCCTCGTATCGGAATTAAATATTAAACTTTCTCCAGAATCTCCAACTTCAGTCATCGGCAGGAAAAGCAGCTCTGCCAACTAACCCTCTTTGTTATTTTAATTGAAATGAGTGAATCCGTATACTGCTATGACCATTATACGTACCTGCCTTGAGATGAAACGAGAATAAACCTTTTTGTATTGCCATACAACTATAAGGGACTTGGTTCCTCTGTTACGTTGCTCGGGATTACATAGATCGTTTCATAATTTTTCTGCACACACGCCGTGAAAGTCAGCTCTGGCGGAGTTCCAATATAAATTACATTAAATTAAATCTGTGGTAATCTTGTTTAAGGCTTTTTAACTTTCACACACACCCAGTAGTGTCGGCTTCCTCTAACAGTATGTTATAAATGATGCAATTATCAAAAGTGTTGTTTGGATTCTATTGTACTAACAATATGTAGGGAGGTACCTACATTGTAGTTCTAATTATGTATTATATTTACACTAGACCAAGGGCTGTTTGTAGATATCTCCTTTGGGCTTTCTCTTAATTTTTATTTCCCTAGTTGTTTAGTTTTTTTGTCTGCGTGTCTGTACGTACCAATCTCCGTGGAATATATTCCTGGTATTTTGGCTGTATGGTGAAGGTAAAGACATGACATGAGAGGAAAAGTCAGAAGGTACTCATACCGATAATTATACCAGGATCACTAATTACAGCAAAAAAGTTTTATTGCTTTTTCTTTGGAAGGCAAAACAACCGTAGCTTTTTCTAAGTGTACATAAGTACCGACGTATAGTCGGTTTAGATGCAAAATGACCCAAGTCCATCTATTTGTACATAAGATAGCATTACATTACGTAATACGAAACCCCGTTGCTTTCACTGGAGAAAAGACTGGCAACTTTGCTTCTTCACCAACGATATGGCATTCGGCGTCGGCTCTTTTCCCTTTGTTTCCTTACAACCTCTACAGTTGACAGTATTAGCTTCGTGGGTATTATAAAAACAGAAATAGAAAAGAGAAAAGAGAAAACAAAATTTTTCACAATGAAATAAACTCAGGTTCTTCTTGAAAAAGCTCCTTTGGAAAAAAAAAGTGGGACTGAAGTGAATAAAGAGCCTCATAAAATGAATTGTATGTACATATTACCATTTCTATGCAGGTATGCACGCGGTATTTTTTTAAGAAGGTAATAATGCCAAGTCCTAGGTATACACTTGATTCGAGTTAACGAGTACGTATCACTACACAATATTGCCAGCGGCCCTAGAAAAGTTGCAATACTTTCTTTTCTCTCTCCTGTTTCCAAGACTTTCTTGTAGATGTATAATTAAATTTAATCAACGTGTCTGTAACATCAGCGGTGAAGACAAATTAATGCAAGGACTTGGACGTGGATGGGAATGTCCATGAAACTTCGTTGTCTCCCTCCAGTTTTTTTCCTGGCCTTCAGACTCACTCATGATAGAAATTCGGAAAGTAAAAGGGTAGGCTCAATTATCTGAGGCTATAATTCATTATTCCGGCTGTATTGGATTGATTTAGTTTGGTGGCATTCAAAAGTGACGGAGGCTCTATCTCTCTTTCTCTCGCTCACGTTTTTTTCCGGAGGTCGGTTCAGATAATTATCCCATGTGAGAGTTCGGAACGAGTAAAGGCAGAAGAAAATACTTTGTCAAGAAATGTCATTTGTCACCGTCTCCCCTGCCTTGTCAATCTTCAATCGAAACTAGAAGGGAGAACAACTACTGCTAATTTGCTTGACTGATTTGGAAGCAAAAGGGCCACAGGAAGAGTTCTTGTTCCTTACGAATTCAATCGCTGCTCAAATCACGATCGATCCCATCTTTCTTTCTGTTCTTTGTGCTTGTGAGTACCAGGATTCCAGAACCGAATGCTCTGTCCTAAGTACCTACGTAAGTAATGACATCCCCATTGTAAGTATCAATATATTTGTACTGACAATGGCAATGAAGCTGAAATATCATGCAAACAAGGAAACAAAACTAGATTCTGAATAATTTGGAATACGTGAACCCTGTCAGCAGACAGCTCACAAAATACATTATCATCTCGAGCAGCTATGTACGTAATTATGTAGTTACTAGTACAGTACGCTGCACTGCACAGAAGTGTTCCAAGTACATTATAGCTGGAGGCCGTAGTCAATTTATGGTGAAAGTCGATACAATTTGTCGGCTAGTGCTTAAGGCACGTATACATACATCGTTAGGTTAGGGAGGCAGTCGGTACTTTACGTCGGCTGTGTCTGTGTTGTAATCGAAGCATCGATCCTGCCCTGCATGGGATGAGTTGAACTCCTAGCCTTTTCAAATTAATTATGTCAGTTTTTAATTCACGAGAGATTACTTAAATTTTGAATTTCATCCCGTAATGTCGGTGTCACCTACCTATCCGCATCCACCTTAAAGTAATTAAGGCCCAGGAAGGCGGAAACTGTAGTAGTTGCCATCATTGGACGGAGAGAAGAGTAATGACGAAAAGCTTTATGTCAATGTAATTACGCGTGTCTGTGGGGCCTGTGTCCTTTGCCAAGAGGAGAGCATGAGGCAGGCAAAGGCACAATCCATGCGTGATTACGCCCCATCAAAAAGTCACAAGTTGAGGAGCAATGGAAGGAACGTTAACAAACACGTATGTATACATACCTTTATAATTACACCCAACATGCATTGACATACCAACCTGTCGTGCGGTCGTGGTATGACCCAACCATCTATCAAAGGCTGCATAAAATTCTCTCGATCCGTCCAAAACCAT
The DNA here is from genome assembly GCA_034695205.1 of Dicyrtoma fusca. Lineage (NCBI taxonomy): Eukaryota > Metazoa > Arthropoda > Collembola > Symphypleona > Dicyrtomidae > Dicyrtoma > Dicyrtoma fusca. The sequence continues at coordinate 9,628 of JAQFZC010000242.1, read as the reverse complement.
GTCCAAGTCATACGGAAGCGGCGTCTCTTCTAATTTCCTCCAAAACTTCTTTCAACTATCAAGTGTATGAGCTTGGAATTATTCTCGTCACTGTCTCAGCGGCTGCCATTATTCATACAACGTGAGAACTACAAATTTTTGCATCGTATGACTAAATTTTAAGGTATAGGTACAAATAATGTAAAAATTTTTCTTCTAAATTCTTCCAAATCCTTCAGTTTTCTCTTTCCATTGTCTTTGGCGTGTTGTTTTGAGTTGTGCTGTGGTGATGTATGACAGCGTCACAGTTAGTGGTTCTAGGAAAATGGGCATCTAAACATATCTATTATACAGAGATAAGGATTTAATGGTGTAGAAAAGTTGATTGATTTAATTAGTTTTATTGGGTAAGTTTTGTGGGTATGAGAGTGGATAATGACATGGCATACATAATAAAAGGACACATTGGGTCATGCTATCACTCGGAGTATTGCCTCTCGATTGTGCTCTGCGGACAAATTAAAAGCTTGAAACACTTTCATTCACATTTCCACATACTATGTATGTACATACCTATACGTCTAGACACAATACAGTGCGCGGACTTGTGAGTATACAGACTTTCATTTCAATTATAATGCAGTGGCACTAACTCATTTTGTAACCATTCCCCCAGGATGCAAACAAAAGTTTTATGCTTAATTCAATAATTGTTGTTTTTTTGAGGGTGGATAAGAGACGGAGTCTCTACGTAATAGGCATATCCACTTTTAATTTCTATTTGTAGATGTGTAGGTAATTACACTCTATTTTACTATTAAGGTACTTATTCCAGTTTTCAGGAAAATCCAACATGTAACTGTACACAATAACTGGATCTAAAAATGTCTCTCCCAGACGCAGAACTTTACTGGCCTTCATTCCTCTCCGTTATTTACTTTTGGTTTAGTTAGGTTTAATGGCTTTTATTTCATTCATTCAATTATTTCCCTCTTATCCAGCTCACTGGACACTTCCCTTTCACCACACACACACACACACACACATTACTACTTCAGCTTGGACACTTTTAGTGGACCATTCTATTCCTGTTCATCTGGCAGGGCTTGGTGGGGCAGTTGAATTGATAATAATTCTATGCGCTTTGCCGGATGCTTTTAAAAATACACTTGAACATAGCAAAGCGGCGGATAGGACAGCTATTGTGGCAAAATGTTGCAGCTAGATTTAGATCATCAGGGCCTATTTTGAATGATATTATCCTACATGGTAGGTGTATATATATGCTGCGCGAGTTTTTCATTCGAATCAATAACTTACGTGTGAGCTTTGTTAAAATCTATATTAACTCTGGAATAAAAATTACCTGAGCCTGAGCTGCAAGCTGAATCTTGCGGCAATTTCAATTGTATGTGTAAGAGTGACTTTATAAATAACATAATATCTGGAATTAATTTCTTTCCGTAATCAAACCAAGTAAAATACTTGAGAGTTGACCATGATCTGAACTAGATTGGTAAAACGTATGTATGTATTTTGGGAATGCATGCATCTAAACGGAGAAAGGAACCCGTATAGACTCATGTGGTTCACTCCTTCACTCGTACGTATGTACATATCTCGGGCAGAGTAAGAGCTTTTACCACATAGTTAGTCTCAGTGCACTGCTTGGGGCCAGAATCAAAAGTTTACGTTGAAAGGACTGTCTGAGTCAATACGAAATGTCAAAGTTTTACTGTCGAGTACCAAGAAGTCTTTCATTTGAATAAAAAAAAAGATTTTTCTTCTCGTCCACTTTGAAATATAGGCTTTTAACCGATTGGAATTCGCAACAGGCAAGTTTTTAAAATAAGAACCAAAAGGCATGCTCATTAAATGTATTACTACTTTTGTCACGACCATGATTTAAGAACTTTTTACAACTTCATTTCCTACTCTCAATCCAATCCATCAATGGCTTAGTTTATAGCGTCCCAAATGAATTTCTGCCTCAAGGATGATGTGGATGTGGGATACCAATGATAGAGTATATTATGTTCTATTTTTGTAAGATTATTAATGTGAAGCTGCTGTAAAAGGGATAAAAGAGTTTTCGTAAAACTAGTTGCCAAAAATACATTTGAAATCTAGGAATTTCTAAAGTCTGGATAGATGACAGTCCGGTGCGGGGTACCAATGTATGTATATGTATTGCAAGTACTACTTTGCTCAATTACTTTCCCTTTTCCAATGCTTGTGCGTACGTTCAACCAAGACGGTGCGCTGGGGTAAGAAAGCTCATTAAGAAGGCTTTAAAGGGATTTCACTTCATCTGTATCAGCTTTAAAATAATAAGGAAATATATTTTTAATTAAATGTGCTTGGAGTGTTTAGCTCTCCGGGCCGTTTTGTCTTTTCTATAGGGAGAGAACTTGTTTATCAGCCGTGTCATAAGCGAATTAAATTGTGACAGAAATAGAAAATGACGAGTGGGCTACAAGGGCTATGAAATAATGATTGTAGGAGTAAAAAGGATTTAATATTGTCGTAAATGAAATACGACTTGACAGCTTACTTTTGAGCACCCCTGCCTATGCATCACTACTAGCGATAGACAGATAGAGTCAGTCAGTCTACTCCCATTGCGTAAATAGCTATAGATATTATGCTACATGTACATAATGGATTATTCGCACAGCTTCATAATGGAATAAGTTGAAGTATAGTCTGAAATTCATGACTATAATTTGCAACTGAGACGTAGTAGGGTTTTATGCTATGGATTGAAAGTGTCTATTTAATCCTAGCCAAATACCAATCAAAATCATACTGATAAACCCGAGAAAAATAAATAAAATCAAACTGTCTACGAAAGTTGTATTTGTACCAGACAGAAGGGTTGATCGGACCATCCGAGCCTTTACTATCTCTTACTACATAGCTAAAAACCTCGTGTCTCTCTCCTACAGGTCTCTAGAACTATCAAAATGTGGATATTAAGAAAACGAATTGACTCCTTTGCTCGTGCTTACAAACACAGTCGACTAACGACAAAACTATAGGTTGGTTTAAATTTAGCTTCGCTGCAAAACCAGATTAGGTATTACATTACAAATGAAGTCTGAAAACGTTTGAAAACCATTAAGAACTCATTTGGAATGCATTATAATGTGTTCCAGATGTGTTCGTAATGTGTTTCAAATGTATTCAGGCGTCAATTTTAATGGGTTTTGGGAGATCGTACATCCCTAGATATCTGTGTAGTATTGCAAAATTATAATATTACTAACTCTACAGCTTGCTTGGAATGTAAGACGGTTACGTATATCTACTTATGCGTGCATAACAGGAATTGGTTGAACGAACTTTCGGAACCGGACCGGTTGAAGATGCCATAGTTTTGAATAGGACCAAATCAGAACAATATACATAGCACAACTGTTTTTTTGTCAAAAGTTTCTTTTAAAAACATTAGAAATGACTCTGAAATCAGATTTAAGGCATAAAACATAAAAAAATGACATTTGGGTTAATTTCCTGCGTAAATACTCATTTTTTAATGAAAACTCTTGCAAAAAACTAACGGACTTTGGTCTGAAAATATTGGTCTGGGGAAAAATGTCGGTCCGCTTCGGTTCATAAAACTTCGGATGGGATCGGACTAATTGGACCACAACAAGACAGGCTCTTGGATTATGCCTTTAGCTCCTGGCATAATGTTCTCATCCAAAGTATATACATAGGTAGGTACGTGTAAGTAGATATCTGTGTATAATGCATCAACGATGCCTCCCCAAAGCTGCTGAATGTCGTTCAAAGTTGTAACGTTTGTTTTTATTCAGTTCAATAGATCTTTTGGGATAGAAATGTATCATGTAAATTGGGTAAGTAAATGATCTCTTACCAGACTCACCATAAGTATTCAGTGTCCTAACTAGTCAGTTGGATCTCTAAAGTATCTGTAACGTTCTTATAACGTAAATTATTGAATTTTACTGACCGTATTAATCACGGAGAAAATGTAATGAACGAGAATGAATGAGACAAGGAAAAAGTTTTACCCAATGAAAGCAAATTCGAATGATCATAAATATTTCACAAAATGAAAATCAATAGTTTCTGTGGCTTATATTGCTCTCCCTTTGGACATTGGTTGGAGAGTTTGTGAATAAAGAACAGTGCCCTATTGGGTATACATTGACTGATAATAATAATAAAATAACATATTATCCAAAAACTTCTTATACTGGTCAGCGGAATTCTATTCTTACAGTATGTTCAGGCAGAATCACTCTTCCCTCCATGGCGTCTAGTACTGAAGTAGTACTAGATACTCCGTATGTTTATTTATTGATTGCAGTGGTTTATTATCAAAGTACAATTCATGTAAGATAAGCTTGTTTCCCACAATTTTTTACAAATAAATTATTGACCAAGGTCACATTTTGACAGTTTTGACAGACATTGTTGTTTACCGTCCAAAAATTCCAATTATGCGTCCATTGAATTGGGAAGGAGCCAATAAACTTTCTTTCTGAAGGAAACATTTTGGTTGAAGCTTAGAAAAATTCATGTCATGCTATGCCTATAAATATTCTAACACACATTTTGCGGAATCAGTCAGATTCCACAAGGGAATACAAAGCAGCTAAATTAATGTACTGCACCCATGTACACATTATATTCATCACTTTCTCCAAAGGAATATGATTTTCGTCATTATTTCTTGCCTTTGTTTTTATGAATACACCCAATTCTATTGCACCGGGAGGCTCAAAGCGCTGCTTTTTATACAAATTCTCAATTAGATCGATGAGTACGACTCATTTTGACAACACTAAATCTGCTGTACACGGCATCATTTCTGAATCCAGTTTTGAGACGTGGTATTACATGAATTCAGTAAAGTAACTAGGTATATGCATTTCATGTGGAACAATTCGATTTCTTTTTGCTGCGTTTTGCTTTTAATAACCAGCCAAAGAATATGGATGCATATTAAGTTAGACACCCACTCACAGATTGTAAGAGAGAATGCTCAAGCATCAGAAAAAATCGAGAATGAAATTCGATGAAAAATATATGTATAGTAGGTATGTACCTACAAAAGGATTTGGTTCATCAATATTTCATTCCGCTTCTCGCGTGGATGAGAAATGTTGTGTTTTAAATGCTCAAGAGAAGATTTCATGGAGGATTTTTTATTACTATTGCTTTCGATAATCATGTAGGCACATTTGGAAGCCCCGACCAAGCGTTCCCTGCAGTTATTTTTATCTCGCTATGCCTACGGCACGCATCTTACCCTTACGTAGTAAGCAATGACATATTTTTCTTCAATTACTTTGTGATGACTTTGCAAAACCATGAAAACGCGAGTAATGCAATTTCAACAGTAGTAAATCTAGCAAACGTTAGACTCAATTCAATTACTAAAACTGAATGTATTGAAAAAAAATTTAGTCAATATTCTTGGCTTAGGAGTTTATACATGGATGTACATAGAGTTGACGGCATTCAAGAATTCACGGATTTTCTTGGAATATTAGCCTTTTATTTCCTTTTTCTGATTCCATGATTCTTTCAGGTAAATATTGTTTATCTCGTCGGTGGTGGCAGGGCAGGATTTATTACTGAAGAGAGAAAGCGAGCATGCAACAAATTATGCTATTAGTTGTTGAATGTGCAATGCACACATTGAATTGTATGCATCCAATTCAATCGCTCTCTCTCTACTGATTTACTGCTGAAATGTGTTTTTAACAAATCGATTGAAATTGAATAGGCTTGGGATTGGGAATACATACACACAAGGGTCTTGGAAGCGGCTGCAACTACTGCTAGAAAGTGCTTTTTCAGTATTCCAAAACAGCATAATAATAAAAACGTGTTGAATCACAATCAGATTCAATGTTATAAAGTATTAGTCAGCAAGATTTATCGTTTGGCAACAAAACTCCAAAACTTGCAAATTATCATGACGGTGACTGCTAACAATACAAATGATTGAACCCCTGTTTAAAGCACGCACAAAGTAAACAACCTTTTTTAAGGATCCCGTCTTGGAAATAAGACTGTCGCCTCTAACGATGAACACACGCAAGTCAGTTTACTTCATTTACAGTTAGGCTTGTAAGCTTCGATAATGCGGTTTACTGACCACAGCCAACAGCATCGCATCATCATTCAAACGAGATTTGTGTTCGGCAAATGGAACGACTATTATGTGCCATAACCCCGCGGACACAAATGCACTTTTTGAAGGGTCATTATTGGAGAAAGTAAATAAAGAAAATATCATCGTTATTAGATATAAAATGTTTAATGTTTTAGAAACATCTGATTTATCCTCTTTTTTTCCTTGTGCACTCCCTGTGCTCCTGGCCCGTTCTATACCCATCGTTAATAAATATCCTATCATACAAGTGCATTAATTTTGCGGAGTACTTTTTTGTGTGAACTATGAACAAAGTGTGGAGTCCGTTGCTAAATCAAAGGAGGTACTTGGAATAGAACATGGAACTAAAAAAAACCACGGCTACGTTATGTTATTATTGGTTGTAAAGCACAATTTATTGATGTATGAATCATTCAACCGTGGAACTCCATTGTGTCTAATATACGCCTATCCAAGGGTACTTTCTTCTTTTCTCCCTTTATGCATTTCACACCATATCCACACGTTTAACGATCCCATAAAGTATACTGTACATACGTGCTGCATGATAACTGTCTCAATGTACTTGTATTTTTATGTTTCCGTACATAGGTACTAGATTTTAATGCACTACGGTCAGTCAGTCAGTCACAAAAATGGGCAAGAAAAGGCAGCAAAATGGATCGTATGTCATACAATGCTTTTAAAATATATTGAAGAGTGAATTAGCACTCAAAATATTGAAATGTAAAGAGAGCAGAGCAAATAGTTGAGTTAACATTTTCGGTGAAGAACCATACAGTGTATCTGTAATGCGATAAATTGGAATCAGCAAGTAAAGAGTTTTCGCTACATTTATCCATCAGCCATCGCAACGCATCAGTAAGTAATGAAGATCTGCGTTTATTAATTGAAATCGATTTTTACTCTCATAGCAAGATCGGCCCGTTCATTCCATGTGGAGACATTAACGAATTAGATAAATCTGTATCTATGCTTCTATCAACCCTAGTGCTTAGATAAGGTGAAAGCTTTCTCCCGTCGATCCATAAGACTTCCGTGGGAGTAAGAAATGGATTTATGGAGCTATCAATTTGCCTCTCAGCCAGTATACCATCTGCGTAGAGAAGAGGGTAGTTTCTAATTAATATTAATTGAGCAATGATTTTCACGATAAAACTATCGTGTCTTAAAATTGGTTCAAAGTAAGATGTGCACCATAGAAGAAATTTAATATTTAAATCTTGCAAGAAGTTTTGAGTGGCTGTTGCTCCTATTGAGAAAGATTAAGAGAACTAGAAAGCCTAGGAAAGGTATTTCTTGAACCTACAGCGTACTTTTATGACCGACCTTTGTAGGATTACCGTACACAGGTCATCCATCCATCTCAGAATAAGCCTGACTGTTGCTTAGCCAGAAAGGGCTCACCATGGTGATTTGACATTGCAATCTCTAACTGCCAGACCAACCTGTGCTGGTTAGAACTTGTAGGTACTTCAATTCAATCCAAATTAGTTTACAAACTCTTATCCTTGCAACGTGCTTTGATTGCGATTACGAGTGCAGATTTTTTATCCAACTAAATAATATTTTCCTTCCTAGCAATAAATTATTCTCTCTTTGGGAAGTTTGATAACGAAATAATAAGAAAAGTTGCAATAATTACCTGGAGATTTTGTGTGTATGGATTGACTTGAGCTTATTACAGACCTAAGCTGAGTCAAATATTCTTTCAACTCAAAATCACAGCATAAGTATACATACCTAGTAATGAGATATTTTGGTGAATAGAGAGAAAGACAAACAAACTTTCATCTTCTTCAATCTAAAGCTGAGTCAAAATCTAAAACTTTACTAAAACTCCATCTACGTAAATTGATAGGGTATGTGATAGGGAAAATGATAGGGTATGTATTTGCATAATAATAGTATCTCCAGTTTCCACTCAAAATCCTCAAGAAATTCTATTCTTGGCTTAAAATACTCCAAGCACATTTGAAAAACCAAAGATATTCCCGTCGTAGTACTTAAATAGGAAAATCCTAAGGAATTGCATACTTTTACATAATGTTTTTGAAGTATATATTGTTATTCCTGGTAATGGAAGTCATGTGCATGGGGATTTCTGAGAAATGAAAGAAAAATAGGATAAATCTTTTAAATTTTATGTAGTAGAACAAGGATCGATTTGTGTCTAGTAATATTAACGTGCTCTCCTACTCTCGTGTCTGCAGTGACCATTATGTCACACACAAAAAAGTCCACCAAAGGAGAGAAAGTCAAGGCTCAGGATGAACATGTTTACTCATCCATTGGACCAGATTGAGAGGACCGCCAAGAAAACGCCATGTTGCACCAGGGAAGCTCATGTCGACTCAGAAATAATTCATAACACTTTTTAATAGTCAAATACTAAAGATTTAGTTGCCTGCCTCATCATAAATATTGGAGTCATCGCTATCTGTGGAACGCTATCATACATGCATCCTGTAGAGCTTGAGAGTCAATGAAGTGTTCAGAGCATAACTTCTTCATTCACATGTAGGCACTCACTCACTCAAATATGATGGGATGGGAACTCAGCGTAAGTTCGACGTCGAAGCTACTGGGGGCTTCCCTGATGTAGTACAGATGCATGTTAACTTCTTAGCCTTTCTTAGGACTCGCATTGAATCTTCCTGGGAACTGGGACTTTATTCATTGGGAAGGGGGCAGGACAGTGACAGGAATCGCTACTGGAAATGACAATGAAATGTACGTCTGATAATGGATTCATGGAACTGACGATAATTCCTCTTTTAAAGGGCTCTGTGGCAGTCTATTTAAAGCATTGCTACATGTATATGCGAAGGACCTTATGTCGTTTCCAGAACTCTGGAGCTTTGCTTAATAACTATGTACCTACTCATGTATTCACTCAATGCATGAACTTGATTCACTAGTCAGACACAGGTAATTGTATCATGCCAACAAATCCAGCCAAGTTACCTTACAGTTCACTATACATTCATTCATATCACAGTAGCTTATAGTTACATAATATGTATATCTATGCATTGATGCTTTTAATATAAATCTAAGATGAAGTCATCTGACATGACACCGCAACGTAGGCATGACGTGACTTGACCTAATCTGACGGCGCTTGTGGTTTAAATTAACTCACACAGGGCCACTATATATTATAACATTTCTTGAAACAGTTTCCTTTCCATTCCAATTGGCTCCTCCAACAACCACAAAATGAGGAATCTTGAAGGAAAATGAGTTTATAGAAAGGCTCCACGGGCCCACTCATTCACTACCCCGCCACGATTGAATTATCACTTACTAAATTGCGCATATAAATCAAATGGAAGTTTTTAGTATAATTACACGTGTCCTCCAAGTGCTTCTTTCGAATGATTCTATATAAAATTAACAGTCTGACGATGCGTTAAGTTCCTGACTGTAACGAACTAAGAGAACTGTAAGTACCTAGCTATAACCACATGTATGTATTTAGGTACAACT
>JAQFZC010000241.1:0-63934 GCA_034695205.1 Dicyrtoma fusca | reverse complement strand
AACTTCAAAATATTTACTGCCAGCAAGAAAGTTTTAAGTCACAGAAAAAATATACAACATACTGAAATTGCAGATAAATGTAATAGACAGACTAAATACAAGCGTAACATACACATTTAACAAACGGTTAGCTAATTTAAAAAATATTCCTCAGTGGTATACATATTTTATTGCTTCTTGCTGCTGCTTTGAGGCTGCTCTTTTTTTGAGATAACTCTAAATTTGTCTCCTCCATCCATGCAAGCTTTATCTTTTGCAGCCGCTTCATTGTGTTCGTTAATAGATTTTGTTATTTGGTCCCGCAAATTATTCTGATTTTTCTTCGGCTGAGCTGGCCTATCTGTAATAAAAAGTATTTCATGATTTTCTGCATTGCAAATATTTATATTTATAAAATACTAGTCTACAGAGAGGTCATGAAGTCGTTACAAACTGAGTACACGACTTATGTAGTTGCTGTAGCCTGTAGCTTTAACTGTCGGTTCCAAACTATTTTTTAAACACAGAACTGACGATCGTACAAAATTCGAAATAACTCAAGAAAGAATACTGTCCACTTTACACATAAATTACTGTCATACAAAGCTGCATTCCCTTGTGGACAAAGTATGATAATTCCAGAATGTTTCAGAATAGACGATGCAGACCGTAAAATCTGTGATACGAGACCCGTGTATAACAATTTTTCCTTGGTGCTGAAATGACTTAAAATGCGAAGCAGTCAAATTATATCTACGAAGCATAATTATTTACGTAAAATTTGCCGAATTTACAGTATTTCGTCATCGCCGCGTCCTTTCTCCACGACTAAAAGGGAGGAACTGAATACTGTCTTAGACTCTACTACTTCGTTCTTGGTTGCCCTTCACATTCTCTCTATTAATTTATCGGATCGTATTTACAGAAAGGTGTACTACCAATTACCAGCAATATAATCCATAATAAGGTACAACAGTACTATGGAGGTATTTAAAAGAGGGTATACTAACCACGTTAGATGTAAACTAGGGGTAAGCTAGTAAGCTCTATGACACAGGTATCGCTTCACAGATTTTACGCTACAGTACTTGGTTCTTGGTTCCGTAAAGCATAATATAATATTAGGATTTAATTAGAACACACACAATACTATAATACTCATTGATAAAATATATTCTCCCTAAAAATAGAACTTGTAACAGCCACTACATGGTAGAACACACGAAAAACCTAAAAGTATACTGAAGTTAAACCAGATTAATAATACCAACTAAAATACAAACTTCTTCTGCGCTCTTACTTTTTTTTTGAAAATGTTGATCACGTTTTTTCGAAATTGTCTTATTTTTAATTCCGGACGGAAGCTTAGCTTTTACTTTTAGTTTTCCTTGTGGCATTTTGATTGATTGCAAATAAGGTGACTGGGTTTATTCTTATTCTTATTTCCAAGACTTTGACTTCACCCGGACAGTCAGCAAAAACGTTGGATTTGATAGTCAAGTTTTATCTGGATTCGGATCTCACCAAATACACTGCCTAAAAATTAAAAGAAAAGAAAAAAACTTTTATTCATCTATAGCATAATAAACATTACACAAATTACACATTTTCGATGCTCCTAAATATTCCACTATAAATATTGCAATCTACAAACAACAAACCAACGTACCTACAATCAACCTGAAGGAAATGTACCTATGTTGCAATTTACAATTACAAAAATTCATTCAAAATAAGCTGAGATAGCAATTTATAAAAATCTTGACGAAATTTCTTTAACACCTATTCGAGACGGAGAAGCCATGGATAGAATGCTATAGAAAAACGCTTTTTCTAGAAATTAACTTTTTCAAAACATTCAAAATTAGAAATAACATTTTCAAAAGTATCCAAAACAAGAAATTAACATTTTTAAAAAGTTCGAAATTAGAAATAACATTTTCAAAAGTATCCAAAACAAGAAATTAACATTTTTAAAAAGTTCGAAATTAGAAATTAAAATTTTCAAACAGATGTAAAAACTAGAAATCAAAGTTTTCAAACAGATGTGTAAACAATAAACTAGCACTTTCAGAAAGCTCAAAACAAGAAATTAACGCTTTCAAAAAGGTCCAAACAAGAGGGTAGCACTTTCAAAGAGGTCAAAATTAGAAATTAACACTTTCAAAAAGACGGTATAAGGAAAATTAACACTTTCAAAAAGACGTAAAACAAGAATTAGTACCCCTTCGAAAAGGTTAATATTGCAAATTTCTACCTGTGATCACTGAAGAGTTGTATCAGTCCAGTCCACTCCGGCTCCACTATCCAGTATCCACTTATTCAGTCCTAAAGGTCAGGTCACGAACGAAACACTGTAGAAGAACACAATATTTCGATTCTGTCCTCCTGACACGTGCTTCTGCTAGACTAGCATCGACGGCTGAATAATTTCTAATTGAAGTTTCCCCCTGGTCATGAGATCACGAGTGACGAGTGGTCACAAAAGTGACAATACTGTCCTCTATGCCCCAACCGCTCTACTAGAATTTATTTTTCTTGGTTCTTGGTGCTTTTGATTTGTTGGGTCCTTGGATCTCTACGATTTCTGAAGTATCTGAAGTCTGAAGGGAAGCATCTGTAAATATAATTGGTTTTACTCCTTTACTACATGGATGAGGGTAATGTTCCGTGTCTCCCATCAAACTTGATGATCTCTTATCATCAAATCTCCACTATCTCGTTACGCACAGTACTGGTTGAATGGTTGGTAAATAAACACACACTCATTCTCGATCTTCTCTGTATATACAGTCCCAAATCCCAACTTCCAACTTCTAACGAGAAATCAAGATGCCTAATTAGTTTACATATGAAATGCATAAAGCATGCATACTGTGGTCCATGGATGCGAAGAGGCTGTAAGAAGATAATCTGCCTGCCATGTACTCTGATTAGTGATAACGGAATGAAAGTTCTTTTTAAGTACAATTTGCTCACTATAACAAAAACTTCTGCTTGCCCTGCCGTGCCGTAGCAGCCTTTGCCTTTGCCTTTGCCGTTGCCGTTAAATAAATGCCTACCTTACCTGTATGAATGAGGAAGACGAAAAGATGCTCATAATGCACTGCAATGTAAGACAAGAAGTACTAATCGTAAGTAAGTATAGATACAGTTAAATATTTTACCAGCGCAAGTAGTAAACATACTCAAATAGGTAAATCTCTTTAAGATTTAGCGTACGTACAGTATGGCACAGGAGTTCTGTCCGTCCGTCCGTCCGTCTGTCCGTCCATCCCTCCCGTCGTTAGCTACGGCTATTGACACCAATAAAGTTAACAGTGGATGACTTTTAAAAATATTAAATTCGTTCGTAAGTATTATTTATTTCTCATTTCTCTCTGTGTATATAGTTTAGCATCATGGACTGTGTCACTGTGTGGTGGTGGTTTTTGACTTAACTTTCTTTGGATCCCACCGTAACCATAATCTTAACCATACCATGTTGTAGGTTGTACTAGTAGATTATTTGTTTTTGTTGCCTCTAATTGTAAATTGTGGTGCTTGTTTGTTATTTTTTTTTGTGTGTCTCTTGAACGACCCTGTGTGTTAAATACAATGTAAAGATCATTTCATCGTTGATAGCACACGTGTAAGTGAGCAAGTGGGTAGAAGACCCAGACCCAGATGTACCCAGATACACTTGAACCTACTTTATTACACTTTATATTTTATAAAGTAGGTAGGTGGATGGACGATGATGGACTCATAGCATGGAATTGGTCTGGGCAATTCATTCTGGGAATTTAGGGATGTTAGAGAGAGAAAGACAGAGAGATGTTCGTGAATGGAGTGGAGATGGAGGAAGACTGGGAGATTTTATTGCCATTGCAATTGCATTGCAAGAGTCCTTTATTTATTATTTACAACAGTACACCTACTGCCTACTACTGTACTACTGTACAAGACCAAAAGCAAAAAGCAACTGCTCAACTACAACTACTGTTACTCCTGTTTCTCTTTTTGAATCAATTTTTTTTCCTCTCTTTCTTTTGACACAATATTATTCGCATATTATCTGTAATTCTGTAGACTGCCATTCGTAATTCGTTCCTACAATGAATCAACATCCACATCCAAATCCACATCCACCCAGCGTAGCCTCGGCAGAGTGAGCGACCGTGAGAGAGAGAGAGAGAAAGAGAGAGAGAGAAACAGGGATATAGAGGGATATATAGAAAAGTATAATAGGTATAATATCTCTAACTTTGATATATGATAGTTTTTCGAGTTGATATCGTATCATCTCAGTGAGACCGAGAGTGAAGTGATGGTTTGGTTGGTTTGGGTTTGGTGATGTGAGTGAGTGAGCGAGTGCGGATAAATAAAGGGCACACAATCATATAATTACAGATTACAGTATAGAATTTTATAAGACTGTTACCTCAAGTGTATTTATATAGATTTGAATATCACAAAATCACAACCCCTTCTTGTATCTCGTAAAGTCAAAAGTGCTCAACTCAAAGACTCAAAGACTCAAACGTCGAATTCGAATACTAGCTTCAAGTTCAATTAAGCTATATACTTTACCTATGTAAATAGCACACCACCACCACGGCTAATAAGACAAGACTAGGAGACGGATAGGTTAGCGTCTGGTAAAAATATTAGGGTACCTTTGGCTCGTTAAAAAAACACCATTTGCCATTTGGCACTTTAATTGCTTACGCTTTTACGTTAAACTTTTAAACACTAAAGTATTAAATAGTTCTTCTCAAAACCGAACCATAAAAAAAATACAAGCTGGTGCCTTACAGACAGTTCAAACCAGTTGTAGCAGTATTATAGTATCAGTAGCAGGCAGTTAGTTATTCGTTCGTGCTAACTAGGGAGTTTGCAGTCAACATCTACAACACCCATTATAGGGCAGTGCGTGACGAGTAGTATGAATACTATATAGTATATAGCTAATCATACTAAAACTAAAACCCTAAACTAGCTTGGGTATATTTATCCATTATCCCATCATATCGTAGTAATATCAAACTGAAAAATGTGCGGAATCAGTAGAGTAGGTGTACTAATCGTTGGTTGGTAAAAAAGAGTTTTTAGTATCCATCCAGCGAGCGTTCAATCAGCCTTGTAAGTAAGGTCTTGTGTGGAACTTTATTGTGTTCAAATGCTGCTTACATTTATTATTACAATTTACAATTTACTATTAAATTAGGTAGGTATTTAAATACAAAATACCAAAACCAAACCAAAGAGTAAATTGTGATATTTATAGTCTTTTACCAAACTACATTTAGCTAGAATATTGTACTAGTACATGTATACCATCACTACAGTACCACCATTACCATTACCATTAAATATCATCATCACATCCCATCGAAATTACTGAGGTGAGTCATTCATCCATTAAGTAATTTATGCTTCTTTTTTTTATGTGTACATGTACACGTTTGTTCTGATCTGGGGAGATTGTAATAATTGTTATTCCTCTGTCTGGTTCTGGTTCTGGTCCTGGTCCTAAGCTTCTCTGACAATTGACAATAGTGATAGTGACAGTGACAGCAGGGTTGACGTTCGTGTGAACATGTTCCAACTTCTGACACATTTTCGTTAAAATCAGTGGAAATGCGGGAGTGAGTGGTCCGGATCCGGAGGAGGTGGGCTCTTGTTACCTTTTCAAAACGTAATATACTTATTTGGTTTTGAATGTTTTTGAAAATGGCAATTTATAGTTTTTTGACCTTTTGAAAGTGTTATTTACTAGTTTTGACCGTTTTGAAAAAGTGTTATTCACTAGTTGTGACCGTTTTCAAAAAGTGTTATTTACTAGTTTTGACCGTTTTGAAAAAGTGTTATTTACTAGTTTTGACCGTTTTGAAAAAGTGTTATTTACAAGTTTTGACAGTTTTAAAAAAGTTAATTTATAGACTGAAACAGTTTTGTACAGCATTCTTTACATGGTTCCCCAGTTTCGAATAGGTTAAACTTTATTTATATTTTTAGACAGTGACAGTAGATCAACCATTGACTCTGTCTTTGAGGCGAAAATACCTACAACCACCCAATAATAAAAATCATCTATGTATGTCTATAACCATAGGAAATTGGAATTATACTAAATCTGTTTGCTTTCTTATATCTCTTCCTTGAAAAAGAGTGAATATTTAGTATAATCTTTCGGCGTGGACGGATGTCACGACGCTTCAGCAGGTTCTTATAATAGTTAGTGTTTTGTAGTGTGTGTGTGTACTTGCCTTTGGCTTTGGCTTCGTTGGTAATCTTCAGAGAACACATTCTAAAATTCTAATGCAACTATAACTATAACTTCAGTCGTATAGGGTACAGGGTGGTCGTGATATACCGCACATTTTTTGCTCTCTGTCTATTTACAATTTTTTTTTGTGTTTTTTTGTTTTACTATTACTTTCCTCTGCCATTGCTATTGCTATTGGGACATTTCTGTCTCTGTCTATGCACTGTGCACGTTGGGATATGTAAGTAATAGTAAAGTAATGTGTAAATGAATTTCACAGCGTTAATAACACTGACGTGAGAAAGCATGAGCTTATCCTCAGTCGGTCGTGAGTAATATTGTCTTGTCAGTATCAGTCCACTATCTGTAAAGGATTATATTATTGTATTTTGTATTTGTTAATAGATATAAATATATATAATTATATATATATCTGTCTAATATATGCAGTGTCCTGTGATTGTTTGTAACAGTAATAACAGCGAAGAGCATGCCTAACCTTACTACCTTACTGCAAGGGAACGAAAGGAAACTTTTAGTTAAAACGGAAGAAATTACAATAAATAATAATTAACTATTTGGTTAGCAATTTCTTTGTCATTTTTACGTAAGTTTACATTTAGACTTTTGCTATACAAGAATTGGTGTAAAACTTTTGACGTTTCCACACGACCATTTCAAAATTCAAATATGTCTCTACCCCGGACGAGTATGTGTCGACTTAAATACTATATACCTAGTTTATTAGTGACTACTCGAAAGAGAAACTTATTGCAATAGTTATTATATAGGTAGGTACTTTATGTACTTTATGCATTTTGTATTTATGCATATTTGTAGTTTGACAGAACTAAAGTTTGGATTTGGAAGCCAAAAGTCAGTTTGTCAGTTTGCCTCGAATTGAGCGTGAATGAGCGCTTTCGAACTAATTGTGACAGAGACTAACTATAGTGAGTTTATATAGTTAATGTGCCGGAGTGAACTGTTGACTGTGTCATTGATATCGGCAAAATAATAATATTATGGCTCAAGAACTCAAA
Organism: Dicyrtoma fusca; assembly: GCA_034695205.1. Classification (NCBI taxonomy): domain Eukaryota; kingdom Metazoa; phylum Arthropoda; class Collembola; order Symphypleona; family Dicyrtomidae; genus Dicyrtoma; species Dicyrtoma fusca. Next base: position 56,665 of record JAQFZC010000241.1, on the reverse strand, counting down.
CTTACAATATTACAATTAAGTTACAATAATAATTATTGACCAAAGTAAATATTCTTGTGACTTGATTGAGCGGAATCCGACCGAGTCCTGGGTCCTGGACCAGTGTCGACGAAAAGAAATACATTTCAAGAAAGGAATTGTACTGATTATTGGAAATAATTTTTATTATTATTGCACGGTCCATAATTTCGTTTCAGATGTCTCATACTCATGTCCGTTCCAGAGTAAATTTGAATAAGTTTTATTAGAGTTTTAAAATTCCGTCAACCATGACTAAGTAAAGCAGCCACTGCTTTGTAATTTAGTCTAATATGTAGAATATTCAAATCCAAGGAATTTATGAATAATAATAATAACCAAGTTAGGAAAGGAATTAACCTCGACTGCACCTATATATCTGTCTGCATTCAACGATGGATTTGGATATTGTTCCGAAACACTATGTATATAGAGACACTGTAGATAAGTGGGAATATTTACATAGTTATTGAAGAGAGTATTAAATGTTAAAAACTACCTTAAATGGTACAAACTTAGAGCAAGATACACGCTTCCTGTAATATCCGTTTTTCGTCCATCGTGGGTCCTTTAATTATTATATTTATTATTCCTTCCTTATCTATTCAAATTTGCCTTCTCTCGCTCATCGTTTTTCTTTACATAGATAGTGTCTGTGCGTATCTTTCTCTCTAGTCAGTATATTTTTATATATGTGTTTTTAGTATAATGAGTTATCGTCATGAATTTCTAATTTACTCTCCTAAATACTATCAAGTATAAGTACAAAGTATATGTTTGCTTCTCGAAGTTCTCGATCTCGCTGCAAGGCAGACAGTTGAGACTGTAGTTATAATAGAAAGTGTCTACTGTCTAGTATGTTTATTTTATACTCGAGTGTTTTTTCCGTAGGAAACACATGTTATTTAATACTTGTTCGTTTAATACTTAGTCATTAGGACTGGTTTACATGCAAATAACGTGCAGTTTGAATTACCACGACGAAACTTTACTAAAGATGGATAAAGGATAATACTCCCCTTGTACCTAATTGGAATTTTTGTTGGTTTGCCATTTACTTATTAATAAGTTGAATCAGGAATACACAGTAGAGTAACTATAGAAGGACTAACTAAAGTTCATAAAACGTTTTTGGACATTTTAATGGATAAAAGAGCAAGTGTACTTTTTCATTTCTACAATTTTATTTTGTTTTTTGTTTTTATTGCAGGTAATTTGGCCGTCCTGACGCTGACGAGAGTCTCAACGACGGGGCGACCACAGCGTAAATCCCTTAAACGAGACGAGCGAACGAGTTAAGCCGAAAAATGTGAAATTTATGACGTTAAATAGTGGAGTGACGTTTCAAGTTCTGTAAAGTGAAAAGACAGGAATTCTTTGTTTTGAATTTCAACGAAACTATTTTTAAGTAACAACATTCAGTATTACGTTGTAGCTGCATTTAACTGCCAAGGTTCATTGGAATGTGTGAATGAAAAACAAGAATGAATATTGGGCAACTTCTTCATCATCACTACTGCTGTGCTGTGACTTTATAGACTGACTGCACTTTCAAAATCAAATGCTATCGTGACAAAAGTGCTCAACTTTAAAGTTTAAAAGGTTATGGCAACTCTTAAATTGCGTCACTTCTGTATAATTAATAGGCCTTCTCGGCTTGTTGGTACACTTCTCATTAGCCATGTGATTACAAGTAAACCTCAACGTTGACACATAATACACGCACCACTACCACATAATCAAGCACGGATTCTAAATTACTTTATTCGGGTATGTCATTTATTATCAGTATAAGGCTAAATCAAACCATGGTGCACATTGATTTATAATATTTTTTAAAATTATTCATTTTTTTGTAAGGTACAATGTAATGTATGCATGCGGTAACGGTTTGATTTTTTCCTGTTGTCGGTGTTCCAATCAACTCGTCCAAACTAAACCTTGCTGTATTTATGTAATAAGTACATTATTTTTACTAATTAGTAATGTCAGTGAGTATCTGCAAGAAGCACGAACTTCCATACGTGACAGTTTTTCATAGCAAGATGTTTAAGACTCGGCTATCTAATCGTGCAGTTCTTACTCCATTCGGAACGATGCAGATTGCAGATGAGGAACTGTATTTAAGAATTTATACCAGTGCGTTCGATCTAGACGTACATAGTTCGAATCAGCGTTTACCTGTCACAAGCTTATGTTAGCCTGTATTGTTTAATCAGAATGTTTTGCTTTCGATTTTAAAGCCCTATAAGAGAATATCCAGGAGACAAAATTAAGGTCATAACTGAACTTCTGCGATGATCATGAAGAAAGTGGTTTTAGTTTTTGATTTTTTAAAAATTAATGAGTTTATTGGTTTGTCACAGGTGTTTTATTGGGCAATATGAGTACCCGGAAGAAAGATTCACAAAGGCTTGCAGTTGGACCGAACATTATCGGATCACAAGCTACTTCTGCATCCGCACCAACTCTCAGTCACGGAAGTCGAAGTAACGTTTCTGACGAGAACGATGATCGAAGTGACACTAGTAGTATAGCTCATAACGCATCAATTACATCTCAGAGCCCTGATCGGTACGGATTTCTTGGAGGAGATCAGTACACTCACGAGAGGTAATTTAGTTTTGTTTTACTTGGTTAAACTTTAATTCAGTACACCAATCAAAATAATTTAGTGTAAATATTTTGTATTATCGATGTAATACTACTCTCAGGTCTTGATTCATTATGCGTTCAGCATCGGACAAATAATTTTAACAATGTACTATATTCAAAGGGATTATTTCAAAATTCGGTCAAACCGTTGCGGTGTTCTTGCATTTCAAAAGATTTTCTATTCTTTATTTCAAACATTTACCACGTTTCTAGTAAAAATTCTTTTCAACATTTTAAAGGGTAAACCGATAGATATGCACGTTGAGAATCGGTAACCATTTTTAAAATCTGGGTATCCTTGACCTTGATAAACACCTGTGTGTCTCTTCTTGTATGTTTTAAAATTATGTACTGCTTAAGATTTCCATTTTAATACCCTACTGTTTTGTTAGTAAACTTCCCACTGACGTCGCTCACCTTTGCGTTGCCCGAATATATTACGAATAAACTCATGTATAGGAGAAGTTTCAACATCTGTGGGTGTAGTATCCTTATTATTCCTTATGCCACGTGAAGATATTATTACCTAAGTAGCTACCTGTTCATAAGTATCCATGACGGGTTCTTGAATCTGTTGTATATAGGTGGGGGGGATTATTTGAAGTAGTTATCTACCCATCATTATTTTATTACTCGTTTAATTAATACTCGTTCTGTGATGCCCGCAGTTATTATTACCATCGTGTTCTGTATAATTATCTACAGTCTAGCTTATTTTAATAATCAAATGAATTTTTTTAATTCAAAAAATTTGTCAATTTTTCATAATTTTATAGAACCACATAAATCCTTATGATTTGATTTTAATCGTGACCATTTTTAATTTCGTGGACCAGTATTAATACATACCTGTAAAATATCTATCTATCTATATTTGTGTTACACTTGTTGGTGGTCCAAATAAATACGAAATAGACAATACAATATGGGATAGATTTAATTACACAAGTAGGCAAGGTAACTGCTCCAGAAAGTAGTGCAGTTTGCAGCTTGAAAAAATGAGTTCAAGTTTTGTGAATCATCAAAAATCTTAGGTTTAGTTAGTAAAGCACTTTTTTATATTATTACCAGAGTATGTTTAATCGGATTTATTTTAAATGTCATCGTTTCGTTCGTTTCAGCTTGTAAAATAGGACTAGGTTTTTTTTTGCAAAAGTATGAATAACTTCAACTCACTAAAAGTAGCGCATATATTTCGTTTAGTACGAAATATATATATTAATTAATCTAATCATTTTCTTTACCTTTTATTTATTAATAGTCAGATAGATTAACCAATCGTCCCCTTACAGTAGGCCTTTAGTTATCTTATTACATGTACTACAAAAAAACTTACCATGGAATAAGTACATCCAATAATGAAATCCATTTATGGAATAACTATTTTCTGCGCCAAGAATGCAGTTTGAATGAACTGATCAGATAAAGTTACCTAATTGATCGAGAAAAAGGCCAGTACCTCAATGACTTGTTTTATTTTGCTAATTTCGATATCGACAAGTGGTACATTAATTGTGTTGGAAAACACTATTGGCGCCTGTTCCAGAAGTCGTGCATCGTGCGATCGTTACTACCTCAGACATAAATAATATTTACAGCTTCTAGGAATTTGGTTTCAAATGGATTGAAAGGAAAAATGTTTTGCAAACAATCGCATAATTATCACTAGACCTTAAATTTATCATCTACTGATCAAAAGCCGTCTGTCTTAAGTTAGTTAGCCAGGCAGGAGCTGCAGCTAGCAAGTAAACTAATCTTGGTAAATAAGGTCCAAGCTGATGCTAACAAACAGCCCAGCATGAATCCATCTATTGGACCGCAAGCTGAAGATTATCCCGATGATTGTCTCGACAATGTCATTCCTGAGTAATTTTAAGTTTTGCTGTAAATTAATTATTTTTCTTGTAAATCAACGTCGTACCCTAACTAAGAGTGTGAAGTGCAACGGGCGCTTCTATTCTACAAACGAGTGTACCTATTAAATTAGTATAAGGAGCATTAGATAAAACATTAATATTAATGATTATTCTGTATTTCCAGTGAACCAAATCCACCTGCCCAGGTTATTCGAAGGAGAGAATTGAAATGGCTGAGTATGCTGAGCTCTTGGGATCATTTTATGAGACGAGACTTCAAAACAGTTCGAAGTCGTTGTCGAAAAGGAATTCCCAGATCAGTTCGTGGAAGAGCTTGGTTTTATTTATGCGGAGCAGCCTACCTTCAGAAAAAAAATCCAACCTTATTTAGTGATCTTCTGCGAAAGGAGGGGAAACAGCAGTGCATTGAAGATATTCGAAAAGATGTTCATCGGCAATTTCCTTTGCACGAAATATTTACTGACGAAGGCTACGGGTAAGTTTCTGCACTTTCAATGAACTTCTTTTTCCCTTGCAATCATATTTTAACTTGTAATCCGCTTGTATAAAATTGAAAATAATGCTCTTAGTTGTTGTCACAAGTATTAAGTTTTTGTTTTATTTGAATGCGCAGCCAAGAAGATCTTTTTCGTGTTCTCAAAGCATATTCCATTCTAAATGCGGAAGAAGGGTACTGCCAGGCACATGCCCCCATAGCTGCAACATTACTCATGCATATGCCAGCAGAGGATGCCTTTTGGTGCTTAGTGGCAATCTGCGATAAGTACCTGAAAGGCTACTACAGTCCTGGAATGCAAGCCCTTCAACTGGACGGTGATATTTTATTCGGGTTGCTTAAGCGTGTTTCACCTAATGTTTACAAACATTTGGTAAGTCTCACCCTTTTACTTTAACTGCGTCATTATTTATTGATTATTTTAATTAGATTGTCATTGTGGTCTTAAATTGTGTTCTAAATGGTCAGTGTTTGGAACTCATAACTACCAGTATAATATTTAATTGAATACTATTCAATGAATAGTAATTAGTAATTTAATAATTCTGTTTATAATTAATTGCCAGTTTGAATCGATTGACTGGCTGCAATATTTGTGTGGATACTTTATTTTATTTAAGTACCTTTGGTAGTTTACTTTTACTCGAATACAATGAAATTTCTTTACCTTGCTATCTTTACTTTTGCTTCATTCTAGAAAAAACAAAAAATTGAACCCGTTTTGTATATGACTGAATGGTTTTTGTGTGCGTTTACTCGGACTCTGCCCTGGTCAACTGTTCTCCGCGTCTGGGACATGTTTTTGTGTGAAGGTGTAAAAGTCTTATTCCGAGTCGCTCTTGTCGTGCTAAAATATACTTTAGATCGTTCTGAAATTCTTAAGAGGTGCCCCACCATGTACGAAACCCTGCCGATGTTAAAATCATTGCCGAACTTTGTGACGCACGAACAATTTATGGTATTTCAGATTAAAAGGTAATCATTTCTAATAAAAGTTGAAAGTGTGATTTTACTAATTTTTGTTAAGTTTCTTAGAAACCTCTTTTATGCATTGCATTGTAGGTGATTAAGACATTTCTATCGAATTTCGAACCTTTAATAATTCTGAACAAAATTTGTTTTGAACTTTTCAGGTTAGACATCACTGATGATCAAATGAGAAAAGAACATTTTAAACAATTACTAAAACAAAAGAAGCAAAGGCAGCAGGAATTAGCACAAGAAAAAAAGAAAGAGGCTGCCCGTGCCGAAGCTGACAAGCGTCGTACTGAAGAAAATTCGACAAATACCAATGCAAATAGTAAGCCCAATGAGACCGACGGTGACGCCAATGAAGTAGAACAAACCGAACTCTGAAAACTGAACTGATGTACATACATACAAGCCCAAATTCTAATGCACTGTCTCACTGTCCAGGTCAGGGCTCGTGCTGGTTTCTGTTCCCATAATTCGGTTTGGAAAGAGAATATTCGGTTGCACCCCAGTTCTCTTACCGACTGTCTCTTGTCTATTGTTATCGCAATCTTGTAATTCCTAGAGCTCCTATTTTTCTACTAACGAATCAAGTTCGTTGAGAATGACAAATGTGTGTATAATCACAGCATACTAAAAACACGGCACGGATTCCTGGTTCTGTGAAAATAACGATGTATGAATGCACACGTATTTAGATGGATACAAATGCCTATTTTGCATACATAAAATAATCAAATAACCATACTATTTGTATGTGCGTTTGTATTATGGATTTATTCAACTGACTGTGTGCGTACAAGTATAAGTACATACGTATGTACACATGCCGAACCCTACGTAAACATTACATGGCACTGAAACATTCGAACACTTTGGATTCTAAGGTGTTGTTTTCTAACGTTATAGTTATAATTTACTACAATGGTAAAAATACAATAAATTAACATGTTTATTGTTCCGATAATTGATTTTATATAGCATATTTATTGTTTACATATTTTAAAGACTATTTATAGTGAGTAAGTAATCCATATCCTGTATTTTTTGGGGTTAATTTTTTTGCCGCAGCCTTTTATTTAATTTTGCCGTGATAAATAAGGATTTAGATGCCTTTTTTGTCCTAGTGGAAATCTATGGTTTAATTATCGTGAGCGTAGACTTTACTGTATAGAACCACAACTTAATCAAGCGTGACATTCCATAAAACTGAGCATTTTTATGATTGAAGGGTTGGATGGGGTAGAAGATGATGAAATTCAAGAAGCTCTCGAACATACTTGTATTCTAAAGAAACTCCACCACACGTAAGCAGGCAGACCCTGTAGAGTTTTGTATTGACTAATGAAACTAATAATGTAAGTGGACCGTTTAAGATCATGCTAGTCGATGCGCTGTATTGAAGCAAAAGGCATTCCGGATCTGTAATCAAAAAGTTTAAACAGTTTTGTGGTACGATCGAAAACCGAGCTGTTCGACCGTGTAATCATATAATAATACATACATAGTATTAAGTTTCAGTCTGGTTCAATGAATAGGCAAGAGGATTTTGATTACCTGTAATATAATTTTTTTTTAACTTCGGCATTGTAAACTGTCTCATTTAAACATTTATCGCTTGTTTTATTTCACGGCAAAAAAATGCAGTTAACGGCATAAAAAGAAAAGTCTGTGTCATACACAGTTTTTTACTATTTTTTTCCGCTTGTTACATAAGCACTCCATATTAACGGATTTCTTCATTAGAACATACCAGAAACCAAGAAAAAACACCCTTCCCCTCTTCCTCTAAGATCACTTTACAACTGAGCACCACGCGCGCAGTCCTAACCCATATTGTTGCATATTATGTAGTTTATGCATGTACATATGTAGGTACTTACCAACGCGTACTATTTATTTAAAATCTTCGGCCATGCCATACTGATAACTGTCCTGGGTTCAATGTCTGCATTGCATAACGTACAGCATAGCGCTGCATTTTCCATTAATCTTTAAACGTAAAAGCTACAGGGAACAAAGTAATTCATAAATCAATGCAAATTAAGTGTCAAAAATAATGTTTAACATTTATTCAACCACCTTGTAAACACAAAATACTGATTGCTAAAACTTAAGGAATCAATATGATAGATTGCTTTGATGCACCCCGTGCGTACTAAAAGGTTTTTCAATATATGTAGGTACTTACCTCTACAATTATTTATATTGGCAGTGCACCAAACCCAATTACGAAACTGTTCACTGATACAAACAAATATGCAGCAATCAAAAAATATGAGCAGCTAGTAAAGTAAGTGACATATTTCACTCATCTTAAAACAAACAAAAAAGTACCTCAGCATGTACCTATGTACTATGTACGTATGCCGAAGTTCGAAGACTAAGAATATTAGGTAAGTATGCCTCGGATCAGTGGACTTCCAAAAATTGAATGATTACTGGAAACAGATTCAATTGAATCAGGGCCAGACGAATACAATAATTTCTGTTTATTTAGAATTATATAAATATTTGTACAATGCAGCTTTTAATTTCAGTGCAATTAGATGGTTATCCCAATCTTGGGCACAATTCCTAGAGCCTACAGTTCCTATTTGTCTACTTACGAACCAAGTTCGTTGAGAAGGACTAATGTGTGTTATATATAACACTACACGGAATTCTGGTTCTGTGAAAATGACGACGATGCGAATTAATGATTCAGTCTACCGTCCAAAAATTGATGTCATATGTTGACCTCTACCTCTTCCTTATACATTGCGTTAATAGAAGCCTCTTGCCCCGGAAGCCTCTAAGTTAATTCTTTATTGCTGTTTATTGCCCAGGGCCCTTTTGGCCACCCAGTCCGTCCATGGCCAAACTTGCTGTTTGAAAACATTGGTGGTACTTAAAAGGGTCGTTTTGGTCCCCCTTAATGATGCTTGAATAAGGGCGTTAGTTAACAAATGTCCAGGAAAAATATCATACATGTATATGTATGCATCTATGCTAGTAAGCGGAAACAGCTAATCAGAGAACGAGATCACTTTATTTCTTAAGTGCTGTTATATGCTCATATAGAGTAGAGGTACCAGAATCTTAGTAGAGCCCATACGCCACCAATATTACGCTATTTGTAGAGACCCAAATCTGAGTGCTGAGTACTGAAAGAGGCGATGCGACATGTCTGCCCAATTTTCTTGAATGTCTTTAGGAAATTCTGATATATTAAACGTGATAGCGTCATCCTACCTGCCTATATGTATAGTCTAGCAAAAATCAAACAATATCCTCTTAATGTCCTGCTGATTGCTCATCCTCATCCTTCCTGGATAAAGCCTTTCCTCTTTCCTGAAATACCCAGAATACAAATGTTACCTAGTACGTATAGTAATAGCCATAATAATAATGCAAGTGTCTAGTCTTGACTTCTGACGGCCAAGCCAAGTCGACTGTGTCCTCCCAGCCCAATCCAGCGGAATCAAGAAGTAAGCAGACTGGAATCGGTCCGGTGGTGGTGTAGATGCCCGATCCCGAATATCCGAGTTATAGCAACTTTTAGTACAAGTTTATTACAAGTCCACATTCACATGTCTACACTTTGTTTACTATACTATATAGTTGTTACTACTATTAGCCATAGCCATAGTAGCTACAAAAACTGACAGCCTCTTCATCTCCGTCTCAGCCTCCTTTCTGTTGAGTCTGAGTCTTTTTGGATATTTACCTACCTAACCTACATGGCTAGTTCGTAGTAGTAAAGCTACAAATGCATGGGCATACACACCTACCTAAATACTAAATAGTGTCGTACATAATGCCACAGCTATGTGTCTAGACTTCTCCCGACTAGTAATACCTAATAGCAAGTGGCTAGGTATATTACATAAGGACGAGGATCAGATCGGATTCGGGATCTGACTAGTGAGACCGAATGCAGCACGTGAAGCTGCATAGCCTGTCCTTTATAATACACGGGTTACACAGGGCTGTATAGTTGTACGAAGTTTTTAGCGAAGAAGGAGTTTCCCGCATGGGGCAAAGTGAACTGGTGCAGAAGCATAACGAAAAATAAGAGAACGTGAACGTGTGAGCTGGCTCTTGGGGCTTGTGGGGTATAGGAACAAAAATCGTAATCGTATCATAGCTGTAAAACACTAGTTTAAGAAGAGAGACCTTCTACTTGTTCCACAGTAAAGGAACTGTAGTTACTCACGCACGACTAGCTGCCTTGGTTGTATGTATACATTGAGGGTCGTAGATGTAGAATACACACGCATCCGACGGTGGCAAGATATACAGTGACCAAGATATTCGGGAACGGACCCGAAAAACCGAGACAGAAGTAAGTAAAGTTTAGGAAAGGCACTGTATTGATGAGTGCTCTACTTTCACTCCCTCATATCTAAACTCTCATACTTCTGCCATTCTACAATTCCACTACGAGTCATACATTACAACAGTACTACTACATTTACATTACAAGCTTCGATTCGGATTTTCGGATTTTCGAGAATTTCACCTTTTCGCCTATAGCCTTGCCCCTTCTTTCCAAAGATCTTAGCATCAAAACGGCGTCTCGTGTGAGTCAATACTGAGGAAGAACAAGACTTCTTTTGGAGACTTTTGGACAGAGTCAAGATTGACTTTGAGAGACAGAATTTCAAATTCCAAGTCTCTGCCTTTTACACATACACTTGTCATTCGGATCGGAGCTCTGTCCGAACTTCGGAGTGACTGACTGTTGTTTTTTCGATTCAAGTTTAGTTGACTTAAAGTACATATGTACTAGTTCTGCCGTTGAGTCAAGGTACTTGAGTAGTGCTCCTTCCTCCTACTACTACTGTAGTGCTGACAGAGAAAGGGACATCAGTAAATCCCAATTGCGATTTGCGGGTGAAGTATTAAAAGTAAGTCAGTTAGTCCAGTGATTCTTGTTGGCGGCACAGGACGGGCCAGGAGCGAAGAGTTGAGCAGAGGAGAGACTCTGGATGCCAGAGAGCGAACAAGGCGGGATTAAATTGTGAAACCAATAAAATTGTTATGTGAGAGAGAACTGTGATACTTGTGAATCTACATACGGAAAAAGGATATCGAAATCGGATGAGATAGAGATAGTCCACGAAACGAACCATATAGTTCACCATAGACCTTATAGACTAGAGAGACTTTACAGACAGTGAGACAAGACAAGACAGAAGATACGACTAGTCAACTATTGACGAGGACGAATACTGCTACTACTACTACTAAACTAAACACCGAGCAAACCTTACAAAATAATATATAAAACTTACTTATATATTATAACTACAACTACTTCCAAACTTCCAATCTCAAGCCGAAAAAAAAAATCTCGACTTCTTTGTATCTTGGAAACACTTGAACTTCTAGATTCTAGACTCAAACTAGTGCTAGAAAATCCGCTGTTGACTGTGACTGTTCTTCAAGCAACTAATTACTAGTTTTTACTAGACGAGACATATAATAATAATATTATTATTATACTTTAGTGTACTAGCTTATATTACCATTCGCATCCAGGAAAACTCACCGGTTGAGCCGTTGAACGAACTCTTTACCGTTTGGCTTCCACCTTCCTTCATCATTCATATCCTATAAATATTTATTTAACTTTTAACTACGGTCAACGTTGAACGTGACGTAAATTGTCGACTTGCTCATTAAAAGCCTCTCACTTTCTATCTACTGTCTACTACGTCTACACACTACTACACACCCACCCGAACTTCTTTGCTGAGCGAGCAGTTCATCTCTGGGACTAGAATATAGGAACATTTTTACAAGATCAAGTACCTACCTACTTACAACTTAATTACAATTCCAAAATCCAAAGTAAGTCTTAGCACCTAATTCTCATTTATACCATACTTCATTTAAACTCTCTCTCACAAATATTTCAGCTATTTCACCTGTCAGACAGAACTAACTCTTGTATGTATATTCCTAATTATTATTTTAATACAGTTCTGTACTACTGATATTCGTGTGCTACTTACCTACATGGGGTGAGTGCTTCTAATTATGGTCGATCTTCTAATTGTGGTCAACTAACATAACTTTTATCCGCGATAGTAGGTGCGTGTTCGATTTTGATTGACCCTCGGTGCTGGAGAAAAAAGGGGGGCCGGGGGGGGGGGGGTAGAGAAGTACCATAGTTAAAAGACTGATCACAGTTAGAAGCACTCACCCTACTATCAGTCTACATACCTAGATTAGAATACCTTGGATGATTTATTCCGTTGACTTGTGACACATATACAGCACGTACCATGTCGTAAACAATAACAGCCGCGCTGCTCATCCTTCTGGTGACCGGTGACAAAGATTAAATAAGGAATGATAAACGCTACTCTCACTAGTCAGAGTCAGTTTTGTCTCATGCATACATTTTTATGAAAGGGGGAGACATAAATACCTAAATTTTATTTATTTTACCTACCTGGCGATGCGATGGCAATAAGGATTCCATTCCACTTCTACTATTAAGGCCCTTGGGGCTTTAAACAGAAGGAATTAGTCCAACCCATCATCTTAGCATTTAATTTGTATAAATAACGTTGCGTTGTCAATAAGCCATGCTTTATAGTGGCAAGGGGCAAAGACAGTAACCATCTACTTGACTTAGGCTACTATTAATAATTTAACGTGAAATTAGTAGGTAAGTTCTATTTTACATATTTTCCGCTCACCATTGTCATTTTTGTCATTTAAACATACATACTACTAAATTGGTATGAAGGATGAAATTAAAAACCCCTGCTCTCGTCTCACTTCGTAGTTACATACCACAGTCTTCATCATTCATGAATGTATCGGGTGTTGCTTCTCTTTCCCACTGAAATATATGTCCCTAGAAAATATGAGCTAAAATGTGACCGTGGCCTTATCTTAAAAAATCACGGCAATCATCATGGGTCGTGCCAATTCGAAAATTCGAATCGAATCACTTATCTTATCATTGCATCATCCACCGCAGTACCACAGTACTACAGACAGTCCATAGTCCATTCCTCATCCTCTAATTACATCCTTTCATGTTCCCATTTCTACTTCCAATAATTCCGATGAACCAGAGAACCATGCATATTCCTCCTTGTCGTTGGAAGCACATGCATAATATACCATGTATAAGAATAGTGTAACAAATAATAATGTGCTACAAGAAACAAGACTCATTTAGCCATCATATTTAGGGTAAATATTTTTATTACCGAATATTACCACTCTACGTACATATCCACCTACCTATCTCCTTTCAATGACATTTCTACAAGTAAAGTACCTAAGTAAATCAGAACTTCTTAAATTGTCATAAGTATCCATATTCCATATCCATTGATACAACCTTCGCTCCGTCCCTAGAGCGACTCGTGGTGTGGTAGCCAGTCAGTTCCGATTCCGATTTTCGATTTTGGCCATAAATATTTGTATTTATTGTAAGTACATGAGCTGTCTGTCAAGTCAACAGTAAAACAGTCATTCGTGTCAACTCCGGATTAAAATACCGTAACTTACGACTGCGTTACAGTAACTGATTGTCTGTCAGAAAGTCAGTCAGAATAGAACGGCCTCCAAAGCCAAAGCCAAAGGGAGGATTGGCATTTGCCAATAATAATAATAATAATTGTTTCACCCATCACCCAAGGAAGGAATGGGCTCGTTTTGGAGAACGGTATAATATGCATTATAGTTATACCATTTAGCTAGGGTACCCACGCCACTACTAGTGGCTGACGGTGACGGTACATACACTCCTGTAAATTGACAATGCTCTTGCAACTGCATGAAGAAAGATCGAGTTTCAATTTCCTAACGTGGAAAGAGTGGAAAGGCTATAGGGTTCGGGCTAGGGCAATACAGTGGAAGTTGAAGTTGGAGTTGGAGGAACGAGGAAGATATTAGCGTGTAAGCAAAAAAACAAACAGGTACATAATGAAAGTGGCCAAGTGAGATGTCATTATGGTTACATGGGGATTAACTGTGTGGAAGTGGAAGAAGCTCTGCTCTTAGTTTGGTTGCATGGGAGTGAGGCTTGATGGAGCTGCGGACGGACTGCTCTGGACTGGAGTTGATACCGTTAGTCAGAAAAGTTGAGGAGAAGAGAAGAAGGAACTCGACAGATCTCGCAGATTCGCTTTTGCAATTATTCGCCAATGCCAAAGACTGCTACCACTACCACCACCACCACCACCACTAGGGAAGGGAAAAGAAGGCCAGCCACTCTTTGGAAGTTCCAACAACTGCACATTCTCAAAGTGCCGTGCATTGTACGCTCAGCGAGGCGGACGGACTCCATGGGACAGAGAGAAAGAGCATTGAAGACTGGTTTTGCCATGAGTGGCCGTGATGCCGGCCAGTCAGCCGACGAAGACACATGGACCACCCCCGCCCCACCACCCCCGTCCCAACTCCCAACCAAAGGGAGCCACCGAGGTCGTTGAACTCTCCGTCGTGAAAATAAACCACCAACCAGCAGCAGAAGCAGCAGCACTCGCCCAAAAAACTCCAGTCCGGCTCACTCCTCTTCGCATCGCACTGTAGACTGTAGACGTAGACTCATAGAGTAGACCGTGTAGAACTGTAGAAGGTGCCCTCTCCAATGAGGGCCCGTCCAGAAATTACCAACAGAATCCAGTTAATCCAGTACGATTACCCGCAATGTAATTCTTACGCGGAAGCTTCCAACTTTTACGCATGAGGTAGTTTCCGCAAGTCTCCCCCCGTCCCGTTCATCGCTCGCACAACTTCCCCGTCTATTCAAATGTCTGTCTGAAGGAGGCAAGCCAAATATGACGTTATTGTGAAGGGATTTTAAAAAACACTTTATCCTTTTCGAAACAGCAATATATATCTACTTTAAGACCTTTGTAAAAACGTTGGTTTCTAGTTTTGACTAGACTTTGAAAGCACTAATTTCTAGTTTTACGCCTCTTTGAAAACGTTGATTTCTAGTTTTGACCTTTTTGAAAGTGTTCGTATCAAGTTTTACACCTTTTGGAAAACGTTGATTTCTAGTTTTGACCTTTTTGAAAGTGTTTCTATAAAGTTTTACACCTTTTGGAAAACGTTGATTTCTAGTTTTGACCTTTTTGGAAGTGTATCAAGTTTTACACCTTTTGGAAAACGTTGATTTCTAGTTTTGACCTTTTTGAAAGTGTATCAAGTTTTACACCTTTGGAAAACATCGATTTCTATTCTAGTTTTGACCTTTTTGAAAATGTTAATTTATACGAGAAACACTAAACAACTTCATGGTTTGCCAGTACCGAATAGGACGTTAATGTTTTTGGATTTGAAACGCTATTTCCATATTTGACTATACATATTTTGACAAGTTTTATGACGGCTTCTTTGACCATTGAAAATTTGAAAGGCATTATCCATCCACTAGTTCACTAGTGAGTCATTCACGCTCGCAAGCCACAAGCGAGGGGAGGTTAAAGTGTATTATGTGTAGAATGGGAGGTAATTTGTGGAGGTTCCCAAGTTGGGACTGAAGATTCCTCTCATATGAATAGCATGCACACTGCCTGCACTTCACTTCTGCGGCAGTACAATACGAAACCTCTACTCACACCATTAATCAGCCAGCCTCTATTACATTTTACACGGCCTACTATTTTAGTACTATGTACACTGTAGGCTCAAAAACTACCCGTAGACGTACCGTACGGACTACGGACGTACATGTAATATATTTATTATGAGGGAGCCTACAGAGTGCAAGGGAAATAAAAGCGAGGAACTGAAGGAAGCAGATTTCAACGATCGCACCGCATCGCATCATTCGCTTCCGCAGGCGCAGGCAGAGATATGAGGGAGCATTACATTTGGAGCACGAGGTGCACCCATCCAACTTCACCGTACGTATGTACATACTTTTATGTACAGTACACACTGTACGTTCACACTGACGGCCGGCTCTGGCACTTTTAGTCGGCTTCGACTATAATAATCTTCTCTTTCTTCGGCTTTTGCTTCCAAAAAAAAAAAGCTGAAAGCATGCACCTTTAATAATACTCCACGCCGCTTCGCCACACTCTACAACGGAGTGTAGGCCTCAACCACATGAAAAACCAAAAGCTTGGTGGAAGTTGGACGGAGGAACTGTGTAGAGATGTAAAAAGTAAAGTAAAAAAAAAAAGAGAAAGTGACGTCATGACTTTGACTATGTTGAACCAATGGGACTGGTTTGTGGGGATAAAGTCTCCACCCTGTACGACCCTGTACGTATGGGAAGCCTTGGTGGGTCTACAGGGTGTCCCCTCCTTCCCGCACTCTCTCCATTCGCCATGTGAAAGTGACTGAAGGGAGGGATGAGGATGGACGTTTTAAATGTTGGTGGACGGAGCGGAGAAGGGAAGGTCGGCAATTGTTGTCTTTTTTTTCAGAATTAAACTTTCAGTAGTGAGTCTCTCACCTTCCTCTCTCTAGTCATCATGTCCTAGTGCTAGGTATACAACTCTAAATTCTAGATTTTTTTTTAGTCAATGGTTAGCTTTTTTTTTTGGTTTGGATTTGATTTTTGAGATTTCCTCAACGGGACGGGACAGCCCTCCCCTGAGTGAGAAAGACGAAGGAGTGAGCTCCCTTCCTTCGTCCCAAAAGAGTAGAGTCGCATGGTTTAGTCATGTCATGTGCTACACACAGTTCGTGTAGTGAAAGCTCCACGTGGACCCAACCACAAACAGACCCACCGCCAGTCCACATAGTTCTACGTAACATGTCCCACTTTCCACGAGTCCGCCAGAAGTGGAAGCTCTCTGTCCATGGGACACAGGGTCTGCGTCTGTAATAATGAGATGAGGATTGTAATTATGACTCTTGACTCTTGAAACATGGTGGATTGTGAAGGAATTGATGGATTTATTGATAGTTTGGCGAGCGACACTGAGGGTTGAATTTTTTTTTTTCGTGTGTGTTGTTGTTTTTTGGCAGTAGAGTGGATGATGGTGGAAGAGTGGAAGGGAGAGGAGAGAAATGGGGTTGTTTGGTTGGGGTGTTCGTGCGCTATTTAGTTTGGCTTGGTGACGGCGGTGTGTGTGGCGGCGGCGGATTGCGGATATGCTGTGTGGAGGAAGGGAAGTAAGGGAAGAGAGCGATGGAGGACTATTGAGTAGTATTTACTCCAACCAGCGCGAATGAGACTCATTTCAAGTGAGTGAGAGAGAGAGCCAGAGAGGAAGGAAAGGAAGTTGAGGAAGAAGTGGATGGAGCCAAAGTAGGGGCTTCCCAATTACTACTTGGCCTTTTCCTTTCGAGGGGGAGAATAAATCGACTACAGGTTGCTTAGATGACATTATGTCCTATTTAACTCCGGTATTTTCACACTTAGCTACAATTAAAAAAGGTCAAAACTGGAAAAAAGTAAAACCATCAGGTTTTCCATTTTTCGAAAAACTAGGGTGCACCTATAGCATGCTTTACCCCTTTCCAAATGTCAATAGCATGCTTTACACTTTTATGAATGCAAATAGCATGCTTTAAACTTTTACGTTTTACACCTACCTATTCGCAACTGACAAACCATGGAAACAATGCTTTACAAAAGTACTTTTTTCTAGAAATTTACTTTTCAAAATGGTCAAAACTAGAAATAACATTTTCAAAGGCACTCAAAACGAGTAACTAAGACTTTCTAAAACTTCAAAATTAGAGATTAACATTTTCAGAAAGGTCAAAACAAGGAATTAGCACTTTCAAAAAGGTGTAAAACAAGGAATTAGCACATTCAAAAAGATGCGCATGTAAAACAGGAAATGAACGTATTCAAAAGCACTCAAAACCAGCAACTAAGACTTTCAAAAAGGTGAAAATTAGAAATTGAAAGTTTCAAAAAGGTCAAAGCAAGAAATTTAACATTTTCAAAAAGATGCAAAACAAGAAATTTAACACTTTCAAAAGGATGTAAAACTAGAAATAGTACCGTTTCGAAAAGGTTAAAAATGTAAATAGCGCGTTTTACACTTTCCAAAACGTAAATATTGGGTTTTGCAATTTTCAAAAAGTAAATACCTGGTTTTACACCTTTAAAAACGTAAATATCGGGTTTTACACCTTTAAAAACGTAAATATCGGGTTTTACACCTTTAAAAACGGAAAAAGCATGCTTTGCACATTACTAAACGTAATTATCCTCTTCTACACATTAAGTGTCAATATCGTGTTTTACACGTTTCAAATCGTATTCAAAACGTAGTCTCTCTATGGAGGTGATGTCCACTATCCAAGAACGTTTTTGGCGTCTTTTTGGTAAAGTTCCCCTTTGTTGGGTAAGATGTGGTGGGCTCCTCCGGCGGCTTGGATTGTCCAAAGAATGCGTTGCATACCCCTTATGCTTTTGTGCACTTGTACAAGAGAGGTTCTGTACCCCTGGCCTTTCCTCTATTTGCCATCCAATTCCATTCCATTGGATTCCATTCCGTCTGAAAGTGTTCTCTTCTCTCTCTCTCGCTCTTTCTCTCGTGCAGGGAATTAAGTCTCCTCTCCACGTCGCCGTCGCACCAACACCAAAAAGTACAGAAAGAAGCATAAACTAAAAACATTAAAGCTCATCTGACTCTGCCTTGAAGAGAGGAGACGAGTGAGTGAATCTTGTTTCTACTACAAACTCCGTAGCCATACCAAGTGTACATTATTATTTGCTCGCTACATTTGCTACATAGTCCACACGGTACTGTCTGCAGATTAGATGAGAAGAGTATTATTTGGATATTTACTATTAGATGTAAGTAGGGATATCAAATTCTAACTCCAACTCCATCCAAAAAAAAACCTACTAACTAGTAAAGAAAGGGAGGAAAGTAAAGTGGAAACTGTGGAAAGAGTTGCCGTAGTTGTTTGTACTGACTCGAGATCCTGGATAGTGGATGTTTCCGAATTCCGAGGTGGAGAAATTACATAGGAAGACGAGAAAAAAGAGTGACTTTTGTGGCTTTTGTCAGACTCCTGTATTATTTTTTTTTAAATAAGTGCTGAGTGAGAATACTCAAGAAAAAAGAGTGTGCGGATGCGGATGGGAAAAGTCTTGAGTTAACTAAAATAACTAAAAGTAATTAAGTCCTGATTTACTGGGAGAACTACTACTGCTGCTCCTATTTCACGATTCACGACCAACGACGGTACGGTGTGAGTGAAGTGAGTCGAGAGTCTGTCAATCACATTGATTTTCCCCTCGTTTGTGTTGTTGGACCAAACTCTCCAAGAAGTTTGTGTCCCCACTCTTACAAAAAACTAGTACAACAGAAACAGAACTAACTGACTTTGAATACGTCCGATTTAATATTTCTCTCTGGGGTTCATTTGGCTGACTGACTGCTTGGTCAATCGAGTCATTTGTCATTTTATAGTCCGTTCAAATCGGTCGGGGCTCCAGTGTCTGGATTCCCCACTATTTCCGTTTCCTATTTCATCAATTTCGTGTGGAGATTTTGTAACCGAACTACCTAATCAATCTACCGACCATCGGCCATCACATCCATCCAGCTACTCAGTTAAATATATATTCCGATTTCCAAAGGAAACTGTGGCACCGTGTGTGTGACGCGAAGTCAACTCTTCTGACTCTCACAGTCTCTTACTTGAGTTCGACTTGGACTTGAGGTTATCGTATCGAGATTCAACATCGAGTTCTCAGCCAAGCGAACAACTATTACCAAGCAAACCAACTTAACAGCAACTGACACTCAACAAATACCAAACCCAACACAGAACACACGTATTCAACTCGAGACCCAAACTGACCAAGGAGAGACAAAAAATATATCTGTACATAAACACATAATTACTAATCTGGGTTCCCCAGTAACCATTTATTATTTAACAATAATTTCCGATTGGGAAGTACTACTTTGCTCTCACTCTTGACCTGTCACTGACCTTTAGTCATTTGTAATTGGGTTTCAATTTGGATTTTGTCATTTGTAGTCTTCGGTTGAAAGGACGTCTAGATTCCATTATTCATTCCATTCGATATTCAATATTCGGATATTTTGGCTTAAGAGACTAAATAAGGGATTCCAAGTCCTTACCGTTCGCCGCCGTGGGTCATCACTGTCTAGTTGAGTGTGTCTTCTACGTCCTACGGTACACTGAGTAAAACTGAATACGGTAGCTACCCGGGTAGCTTTTTACGGCACTACTGTAATATCAAATTACCGATCCGAAGAAACCAATATAACGGGACGGTTCTCCGGTTCGTTTCCATCTCCAGACGTCACACAGAGTATACACAGTCAACACTTCAAGTTGAAAGTTCAAGATTCAAGGAGCTTGCTTAAGTTCACCCGTCTGTAGGTGTTTCTGAAATCCTTCAACGTGTTCGTGTTCAAATTGTGGATTGGGAAGCTAATCTGGATGTTGGATTCTTATACATCTTCACACTTGGATCTGAGTTCCTAACTACAGTTTTTTTCCAGAGATAACAATAATTCGGGTTGTGAATTTTTGATAGTTGATTGTATTGGGATCGATTAGTTGACTATTAACAATTAAGGGTGGATATATTGTCTTGTGGATTTTGAATCGCAACTCCTTTCCCTAGTTCCCGTTTCAAAATCAAGTACCTACCTTCAAATCCTATTTGAATCCTCAAGTTACTTCCATTACACATACTCTAATCTCCTCGTTCTCGATTGGGCTGTTCTTCGGTCATCTTTATAATTTGTCTGTCATCGACTATCTACGGAATTGAATTCTCGTGAAGAGCACATGCATAGTGGATTGAGTCTTTTTATCTTGTGCTAGTCGCATTGGTAGTTGGGAAATCTATCTTCCTCTCTCTTTCTACTTTAAATACACAGTCGCTCCATGACCAGCCACCACTAAGTCAGGATATAATATTTATTTGGATTTGTCAATCTTATCGCTGGATCGGAAAATATATCTCAAGTAAAACATACCTCCACATGTCTCCACTCACGTACATATTTGGATGACAATTGGTAGTCGTAAGTGATATTCCATTGAACCCTGAAACCTGAACAATTCTACAGTTCTCTGTTCATTGTGCTCTAGAAGACGATTATTTACAAGCTATCACGTACACATTATTGAAATAAAATACCAGTGAACTGAGGAAGGATCGGATCTGATTCTGACTGAACTGAAATTACAAACGCCATAGTTTAATGTGCAGAGTTATTATTACTCTGACGGAGTGTGGCTAAAAGTGTTAAGAACACGAAAGGTCAACTCTTTGAAACATTTGGGCTCTACGTCTTTAAAGTTCCAGTCATGCATAAGCTTAACCCCATGAAGGGCAAAGGACATCATAATAAAGTCCCCACTACCACATCCGCTAAGTAAGTGTGCACCTTCACCTTAACAGCCATAACTGTATAATATCATTTTCTTCCTTTACACTGTTGATCAACAGAATCCGTTCGGTTGAAAAATTAGTTTAAGAATGTGTGCTTAGACCTGTTTAGTTGTCCTTATCTCGTCAGTGAGTCAGACTGGTGTCCTGGACTGTAATCTAAGAAATAATATTTACAATTACAGGTGTAGACTGCCAGTGTATGATGTATCACTAAGTACTAGACTTTGACTTAAGGGTTGGTTAGTCATCCACGTGATTCATGTCTTGTTTTGTGTTTGGAGTAATAATAATTTGTTTTTGTATTTCTCCCCTAGGGGTGACGGTAAAAAAAAGGACGATGACTCTTCTTTCGTTTATAACTTCGGTATATTAATCGGTTGTGTGGCAGAAATCGAGACGAAAGGTGGAGAAAAATTTGAGGGTATCCTTTCAGCCTTTACTAATCAAGCACTTAAAATCATGATTGAAGCCGCTCATGAACCCAGTGGTGACGACGAATCTTCAATAACCAAACATTATGATCTACTGATTGTCCCCGCAGAAAAAGTAAGAAATTTAATTATATAAATAAATATTTAAAATTTAATGTTTGATTATTGTAACGGGATTTAATGCTTTGCTGCTGATGAAGCAATTTATATGTTTTTGTTTTGCTTCTACTTGTAGGTATCCGTTATTAAATTCAGAAATGCAGAATTGACATACGCCACAAGAGATTTTCAGACGGATGCAGTTATAGGAGCTACTAGACAGTTAGCTGTCGGTGACAAAGAATTAACCCCATGGGATGGTGCTGATGATGCTGGGGAACATTTAGAATTGGATTCGAGCACCACGGTACGAAGTCTCAGCAAATAATGACTTATTAGCTTTTATGTTTACTTTGGTATTAAAATTAACTTAAAAGACATCATAGAGTGTGGTAATTTTAGACTGAAGAGAGTAACAAAGTATGTTCTAATGTTGTCGTTCGCTGTTATCCACAGAATGGGTGGGAAGCTCAAGAAATGTTTAAGAAAAATGAAGAAAAATATGGTGTTATTTCATCCTTCAAACAAGACTTATCCGGCTATACAACACAATTAGACAAAACTGATGCAGACTCATTTAAAAAGCATGAAGAGCAAGCAGCTCAAATTGCACAAGAAATTGAAAAGAATACCTCTTCTTGGGAACGTACTAATTCTAAGCTTGAAAATGGAGAAGACGAGGAGGAAGCCTATTCTGCTGTTGTTCGGCCTCGAAATAATAATATTCACTCAAATATAAACGCAACTCAAAATAGTTCATCTGCTGGGTATGTCCATTTTACTTTTTAGTTCTATGACTGTCCGTTCCGCAAAATGTTTAATTGTTTGACGAAATAATTTGTGTACCGCTTGTCTACAGTTATTATTTCCGAAAACTTTGTATATCTTATTTTGGAGGTAGTATTGCATAGAGTCTGAGGCGATAACTTTGTTTGCCTTTGAGAGAGCAGCTAGCTAAATAAGTACGGAATGCTACAACAGTGATACAGGGATTAATAGAAAGGTTTATTTCAAGTATAAATCAAAATAACTTATCTTGATCAGACAAATTAAGGTCGTTGGGTTCAATAATATGAACACAGTTTACAGTACTTGAATTTACATGGATGAGGAAATGTAAACAATTCACGCTGATCTGAGTCTAAAATGTAGTGTGTCTCACTTCATTTTTAATGTTCAAAGTGAAGTAATTAGATTTAACTGAATCCTTTTTTTTTTGAACTGGTTCTCCGCTTGTTACTGGAAAATGTACTTGTTAGGTTAAAAATCAGTGAAAAGTATATATAGATGGAATTATACTAAAAGATAATTTAATTTCATCTACACCTTCACTTGATGTCAGTAACCTCAAAATAAGGATGACGCACTATAAGAACATTTTGATTTCGTCATCGAGTTTATCTAAGATTGAAGGAGGCTCGTTGATAAACTGCCTGAAGTGTTAACTAAACAGGTGCAGCTGACAATAGGCAGATAGGTGATTCAAAAAATGTAAAAGTTGTTTGCCATCTGCGAAGAATTTTCCCATGTTTTAAGTACGTAGGTATTCATGTTTTGCATACCATTCCTGACGTTACCCCTGTCAGCATCAGAAAGCTGTAACTCAGTTTGCATGGAAAAGTAGAACTGATTGCAGTGGTTGTTGTGAGTCATGCAGGACGATCTCCCTGCAAGCTAAACGATCATTTTGTGAACAAATTTCATTTTAACCAAACGGTGCTACTGCTGAGGTAGCTGCTGGTTTTTCTTCGTCCCTCATTAGACACTGAGGAATCGATGGATTGATGATGTCTGCTGTTGACGTATTAAATGGGAGAGTAGTAAAATAATGTTTAATTGTTTTGATTAGGAGTGATAAATACGTTCCACCTTCCCGCCGTCATCCACCAGCGCAGCCAGGAAATATTCCTCAAGTGGGCCCTGGGAATAGTAATGGTTCACCCCAGCCGATCAATAATCATAACAACAATAGAAAGGCCCCGTATCCAAATTCTCCGAGGATTTATGGATCTGGCTCAAATAATCCGTTTAACCATAGGCGCGGAGGAGGCTACGATCCACGGCGACCACCTCAGGGTTCGTATCATCAAGAAAATGTACCAAGGATGGATGATCCAAATCGGCCATCACGGATGCCAAGTAAAGTCCTCACGGGCCGTGATCGCGGAGGAGGTGAGAAAACTAGTTACTAAGTAATGTTGGTAGACCAGTTTCTAGAGAAGGTGTCTTCCGTAGAACGTTCAAAGGAAAGTATAATAAATGAGGTGTTCTTTATGCGATTGCAGGGAGAGATGTAGAACAAGTCAATAAATTAATACAGTTTGGAGGAAATTTCCGGATGGAGAATAAGGGCGATTCAGCACCTTCACGAAGAAATCAACAACCACAGCAACAGCAGCAGCAACATCCAGCACCGCCCTTAAATGTGCACATGAATAACTCACCCCCTGGGGCAAATGTACCCGTATCGAATTCCTCAGGAGTTCGAAATCCCAGTCCACCAAATAATAATAATAACAATAATTATAATAAACATAGTGCTCATCAACACTCGTCGACCCAGTCTCCTTCTGTGAAAACCACGAAAGAAATTTCTACTCCTCCATTAGTTCAGCCCTCAGATCGAGCATCAACAAATAGTGAGAATTCCAGTGGAAGTGGCACCAATTCCCCTCATAGTTCTAGTAATCAAACGAATACGAGTAGTGCAAGTCCTTCCCCAAGTATGTCTTCTTCCGTAACAGTTGTAAATCAAACAACGAATGAGACAGCCCCTAGCACTACTCTTACAGCAGCAGTTGCAACAACCCCCGGGTCGACAGAAAGTCACAGTTCAGTAGCAATTAGTGGTAGTGGGGATTCCAAAGGCGGCAGCAATGAGGCAGAAAATAAATCAAAGAAAACTCCCTTTGCATTCAACCCTAATGCTAAAGAGTTTAATCCTAATGCTAAAGCATTCACTCCTGTAAGTTTCCAACCATCCTCTTGATTTTTATTTCAGTTAACTTGTCTTGTGTCGATTGCCATTCCGTAGATATTTTTGTGTACAGTTTACAAATGCCGAGTAATTTATGAAAATATCGTCTTTGTTTTGGCAGCAGCGCTCTCCAAGTACACCTCCTAGGCCGCCAAGTACCCCAGCTACTCCACAATTAATGCCTGCTCCTTTGCATTCATTTATGCCGATTCCAATGCCACATCAGGCGGCATTATTGTATGCCCCTCCTACTTATACAGCTCATCATGCTCAAGCGACTCTGACGCCTTCGTCAAATTCTTCCGCTTCATCAGGTGGAAACACACCTAGACACAACAGTCATCGGAAAGGTTTGTTTTGTATTTCACTGCTTTAGTTACTTGAATTTACCCATGAGTTTAAGGTGTAACGGAAGTCTGTTGTAGTCAGTCGAAATAATGTAAACTTGATTACTTTTGCAGGTATGTTAGGAGTTCCTTCTCGATCCGAAATTAACCAACCTATGCAGATGGCAACCGGTCCTCCAATATTAGCGCCGGCGTCAATTCAAGCAGCTGCTCCACCAGCCCAGTTTGCGTATGTCCAGGCTCAGGGCTCAGGCTATCCACAGGTAACTTTAGTAAGCCAGTACTAGAGACACGTCACGCAGTAGTGACAGTCATTAAAATTAGCAAAGTAGTTGGATGTATCAATTCAGGTTTTAATAAATTGAAGGTTACCTTATACTTACTCTGTCAATTTGGTCGTAGGTGATGCGAGTAGTTCCACATATGCCGGTTTATCAACACGAAGGGAGTGGTGGAACTCAACTGCAACACTCTATGCATTTTATTCATCATAATGGAACGCCTCCAAGTAATGCGGGTCACCAGTCAAACAATACACCCCAATCCAATCCTAATGCTCCCACGTA
This sequence comes from Dicyrtoma fusca, assembly GCA_034695205.1. Lineage (NCBI taxonomy): Eukaryota > Metazoa > Arthropoda > Collembola > Symphypleona > Dicyrtomidae > Dicyrtoma > Dicyrtoma fusca. Next base: position 30,902 of record JAQFZC010000241.1, on the reverse strand, counting down.
AGTTCCCCATATCTATCTATTTTTTAATATTTTTCTATACGAAAAGGCAAATTTTGGGTTATAGTTTGTTCTGTCAGCGCTCTTATGTTTTCTGGTTGTTGTTATTTACCTTTTAGATCGAATGTTCAAGCGAACGGTCATGCATATGGTCAGGGCGGTGGAAACCACCATCCACATGTTGGTTATCCGTTCGTTAGTTTACCTATGGTCGGAGTTACCTACCCCCATGGGCCTCCTGGTCATGCAGTAGTAATGCCGTATCCCCAAGTATCCCACCAGGGTAAGTTTATTACGGTTTCTTCCATTTACAATAATTAATGCTGTATAATAGAATAGTATTGCAATACTGCTTATTCACAAGTCGTTTATTAGAACCACTTCTAACAATAAAATGTCAATGATTGATTATCCTTTTTGAATTACAGGTGGGGCTAACTCAGGCATACCGCATAGTCAGTGAGGTAAATTATAAAGTAGGAACTTAATTAAAAAAAAAAGAATTAAGAAGGAGTAATGAATTTAAATAATATAAAAAAAGTTATCGCAAACGAGACATTTGAAATTGACAAGACGTGAAACGCATTATTAAACAAACTTTTTTCTTTAAATTGACTTCCGACACTTGAGTGAAAACTTTTCATTCAGATTGTTTTGTTTTTGTTAATGAGAATTATGTGAGATCCATTATTAAATATTATGTATTATTATTAATTAATAAGGAATAATAATGATTGCAAGAACACCTTCCATCAAAATTGAGTCACTGCTCATTACTTTTGATTCCTTTGTTTGGCTAAGAAGAATACTTGGTAAAACATAACGTAATATTCAGTTGAGTTATGCATGTAGCCACATGATTAAAAAAAATGATAATGTGTGAAAAAATTTTGAAAAAAAAAATAAAATAAAAAAACATGCTTAAAAATTTTCGTCTACTTTGACATAACCACATGTTAATGCATATGAATTACCTAACTTATTTATCGCTTTTAAATTTATTTTAACTGGCGGAATTGTATTATATAATTTGTACTTTCACTCTTTCTTTTAACCTTTTGGTGCGTTCGAATTCAGTCTACTATGTACTTATACTACATGAATATGATCTTCATTCCCGTTAGATTCCAAGGAATTCATTCAAAAGCTTTTTAAGGCAACAATGGTTTCTTTTAAAATTTTGCTATTGCATTGCCAACGTATGTAGTTTGTATGATATGAATGTTGGGTCAGTTGGGTGATGAAATTTGTAGTTGCACTTGCTGTATTACATGAATGAACATGGATTTCCTGCGGGTCCACAGTATTTTTTTATTTATGCACGTTATGTACTTAAGTAAGTATACACGTTACATTTTTAAATCTATCTATATTTTTACGAGGGCAGAGAACTGGATATTGGAAGACGAAGCTCTGGCAAGTTTTTTAGTGCCTCTTGCAAGCAACCAAAGGTCTTTAATTCTTGCTCTCTCATTGCTGATGGTGTAAGACTAGAATGAACGGATGCTTGCGTGATAGTACAAGGTTATTTTTTGACCGAAGAAATGAGTAATCATAATCAAGTCATGAAGTCATGCCACACAAGAGAGCCTGTATTCATCAAGCAGCAATGGAGCTCATGCAAGTTTCCTCTATGAAACCAAACATGGTACACAATACGCAGGGAAAAAGCTTCTCGAATCGTGTAATTTGATTAAGTAACATTAACATTGTGATTTACATGTATTATTTTCCCAGGTTTCCACACGTTTCGTAATTTTAACAATATAGTTGTTGCTCTCATTTCATTTTCCCATCAATACTGGATGAGTATATGGGAAATGTGGATGCAAACATTAGTACACGAATGAAATTGGCATGTGTATACTTAGTATGGCCAAAATATTATTATGTATTTGATTTGTATTGTACAAATCACAAACACGTAGATAGCACCAATAGACGTTGACATGCCAAAATGTTAGCATGAGCTGTAGCCTGTAGAGCTGTAGGGATCAATCAGAGGCAGGAAGTAATGATGAATAACACAAGAAATGACGATATATTATTATTAATTTATTAGAAAGTAACTAAACAAAACAATATTGTTGAAACGATGTAATTACAGACAAATACTACAAAATATAAATGGTAAAAAATAAACATTGTTGACCTAATTTATGATAATTTATTAATTAACACTTTAGTGTTTGCTAATTTATTTACTTTATTTATGACTCGCAGACCTGATACCTAAAATGTTCCTATAATAAATTATGTTTTTACCTCAGTATATATTATACGCTTTTTCAGGTATATACGATTTAATCCCAATCGCTAATGCTGCATTTTAGGTTACGGGAATAATATTCACCCTGGTTCACATTGAGGCATATTGATGTTAAAACGTTTTTAAATAAACCCAATAATAAGTTTTGAATCACGAGCATGGTTTTTTACCACACTAATTTAAGAGAAATATGCTCGACACTTTTATGCCAAAAAGAAGATGCTTATTTTTCAACTTTAGGCAAAAAACCAGAGACTCGAATAGCTCTCGGGTCTCTAATTGAGCCCAAGGTCTTACACCAAGTTTGATTTTCTAATTACAGGCCGGTTTCGCAATACGTTGTTAAAGTATTGTTGTTCGGAGTAAATATAAATTAGAGCCTGGGGCTCTATTAGACAAATTACGGTACAATTACTTATTGTTATAAAATAGTGGTGGGCATCGCGCGGGGCCTACCATTATTTACTTGTCTTTCTACTTCAGTTTTCAGGCGGCTATAAAAACTGTTAAGGTAAGGGCCAAGTGCAGTTAACTTTTAATATGATTTTAAAATAAAACAATTAGGCACACAGTTTACACAATCTTACAATCTTTGGAAAGTTTGGTGGGCTTTAAAGAACCGAACTTGCGTAATTATAAGATACACACCTGCCTCTAAAAAAGAAATGAATGGAGGAATTTCTACACAAATCCACTTCTACCACTAAACTTGAGCGTGAACTTCACATTCAAGAAGTTTCAAGAAGAACAGAGCCTCCAAAAAACACTCCAAGTTTTTTCGGTTTTGTATGCTTACGACATATTTATACACAATACCCCTACGAGTTTCAACGAGTAGTGTGATATATACCATTGATCTTGGATTACGGCTCCTGGTTCTGAGCCTGATGTTATTTATTTACCAATGCAGTGCAAAGTACGTACCTGCATAATTTCTAATATAGAAGCCTTGGGTGTATATTTTACTATTTTGAATTTTAAATACCTAGTATAGATGTTATGGATCAGGTAAACACAAAATGACACTTTGAGGTAAGGGCCTAAAAGTCAGATATTTCATTCTTTAACCTACATTATAAAGTATAAGCGACAAGCTTTTGTGGTAGAGAACACAGATACACCAAAAAGCCAAGCAGAACTTTTTCTCCGACTTGTTTATCAGCTCTATCCGATTACTAGTGACAAATTGACAAATGTCTTACTGTTTAATCAGGACGTCCCTACACAGTTTCTATAAATATTCAATTCAAACCTCGAAAGTCGAAAAGTCTAAATGAAATTGGTGTTTCACTTCATCTGCAGTTTATGTATGTATATGCTTCCATGCAAATGTGCAGTCCACGTATGTATATGCTGCGGAAATAAAAAAAAATATTACGAGACAGGCTGTCGACGCTGACGACGAATGCAGAAGGACATGGACAACGAGACCGACACAATAATACAAACCTAGTTGGATTGGGGCAATAAAAAACAGGAAGAGCAAAATTATGGATGGACCTACTAAATGTATGTATGTATACAGCCTACACAGACAGAAGTATCTCGAGGAATGAATAAAAGAAGACTTCAAAATATACTCTCTACACAAGTGAAAAATGCGCATACCATGGGAGGTTTAACCCTGGAGCATTGCAAATTCTCTTTAATGTGCTCCACCACGTCTGACATATACTCAATTCCGGTTCTACTCACGGCATGCTATTTTGCAGTTTGGAGTTTTGGGGATTTAGGACACGCACATGAAGCTGTCCATGAAATTCCATTGTAATAATAATACATACCTATATGTGAGTCGCAAGTGCAAATGCAAACCGTAAGGGTAAGTACAAACAGGGTAAAATTAAAATTAATGAGGGACACCGTCTGTGAACAAATGAAGGTACCTGGGTACGTATACTTAACTAAGAATTATAAAAGGACTAAATTAATTAAGGCAACCAAAAACCTTAAAAGCATAATCAATATTTGCACTGGTTTCAAGGGTTATACATAATGTACTTTTGGCAGCATCAGCATGCATACATAAGTAGACTCGATAGATCGGAACACTAAATTGTCAGTGCAAAAGAAGCCTACCTAATTGTAAGGGCAAAACAATTTGGAATTGTAAAAATTAAAGGCATAATAGAGAATATTTTGCCTAGAAGCAAGCCTACTAAGCAAAGATTGTATCGGGATAAAAAAGCATAATAGAGCATACTTAATTTTGTGAATAAAAGCAAAATGTTGGTCACCTTAAATTGCCTACATTGTGAACGTACTACATACAAGTACTTAGTGCTGAATGTGTTACTAGGCGCTGAATCTGAGATCTGAGTTGCAAAACGTAATAGCACACATGGTGCGCCATGGCAGAGAGGACTAGATACGTGGTTTTGAAGGGAAGGATTCCCTGGAGTAACGCAGTCTATCTGCAGGGTTGAAGTTTTAGTGCAGCAGCGCCTACTTTGCGCCATCCCGCCACTTACAACGGTGCAGTGTGTTACCGTGTACAATGCAGTGCAGAATTCAGCGGGCGAAAAGGCCACTTGCTATTGCTTCCCATTCCAAATCCGCACCGGACTTCTTAAGAGATCCTTTTATGTACTTTATTTAACCATTATTATATTTTTGTAGTTGATTGAGGTAGTTTATGGATGCTCCCTCAGTTCTAGCATGCATAATAGATTCTTTGGCATCTTTGAGATCTTTGGAGCATTCATTGTTAAATGCCAGTTTAAAGGGACCATGAAGAATACAAGAATGGGTACCCACATTGAAAGAGCATCATGTAGAAGTTCAACTGCAGCAGATAGCAGGGTCTGCTCTTGCTCTATGTACTATGCACACTTGCATATTAATGCTCTTGAGGAGTTCGTCCTTTGTTGACGTGACCATTTCTTTCGGTGGGTGTCCCAAAAACAATTCCAAGGTGTTCCCAAGTCCCAAGCATATCGTATTGCTATTGTCAAAAGCTCCTGCAAGCTGTCCGTCCACCTGGTTAGGTGTGTCGAAAAAAGTCAAATTCTCGATGACATTGAGCACGGCATGAAGGAACGACCCCTTACCTATTCCTATTACCTATGATGATGCTGTGTTTATGTTTGCCTTCTTATTATTTTGAGTTGCTGTTGCACTCACGATCATCAGCTGTATTATTCACTACAAACAAGGACGAGAGGAACCAGAACAGATTACACAAACGCAAACATATATTAACAAACAGATATTACATTTACACGTACAGATAGATGTATGAGAGCAGACTGAATGAAGCACGTCAGCAGGTCAGATTGTCAGATTGACTTTGTTTGAAAAAAGTGTGTATATGTGTAATAGGTATATTAATCGTAATGAGGAAAAAGAGAGCAAAGGAATACTACACGAGTGCAGATCCCATTGAAGATTGATTCAACATTCAATCCTCTGCGTTCTGGTCCCGATTGTGTGACTGTAGTGAGTATAAACATACTAGAAGCCGACCCCACATAAAGGGCACACTTCAATACTTCTGTTGACTTTACTTGGGCATTTTATTTTTCTATAGGAAAATTTAGTTGATCCCAGGACCCTGTCATCCTGTCAAATCTACGTTGAAACTACAGACTACAGACCTGAGGAATGAAAGAGTAGCTCAGTACTAGCAATCCCTTTCCATATCCCGTACCATCAATAGGCTTGTAAGTTGTAAGTATACCATCAGAGTAACAGTAGTGCTGATCAATAAATGAAATTATTCAGTTTTTTTTCTTCCCTTCATGGTGTGAGAGTGGTGCAGTGTTTTGCTGTAAAACTACCCAAACTCTGTATATCCAATTCATTCTTGTAAGTGTAAGTACCTACAAAATACAAATCCGACTATGTGCATACGGCATTCTACTCACTACTCATATATAGGGCAGGACAGGGACGATCAGACTACTATCACAGTATCACTACGGTACTATACAGTCAGAGTATTCCATTGAGCTAAAACTCCATGAGGGTGGGTGTCAGGCCTTTTAAAGGAGACCGACCACACTTACCAGTTACCCGTACCCGTCCTCCCAGAACGTAGGTACTAAACCAGCATGGAGAGATCTTGTAAAAAAACAAAAAGCAGGTATGTAGCCCACTATGAATGTATACCTATACAGAGGGTATGTACCTAGATATGGATGTTTTAAGAGTATGCATCGTAAACTCCATTTAATACTCTATCACAATACTTAATCTGACTCTGACGGGCCAAGTCTCATGGATGTACATACAGCATTGATGCATACTTACTTAATAGTTAGTACTAGCACTATTATGACGTTTCCCTTTACTACTCTTTTAGGGGCAAGGCTTGTAATTGGGGCCACCCTATTTTTTCTCCAGTGCAGTGTCAAAAGGTCAGTCAAAATCTAATACATATACTGTAGCCCGTCTGCTACCCTAACTTGGTCACGATTTTGACTCTGGACAGAGACAAACTTGGGAAGGGGGGGGGGGTATTTCAATCACAATTACAAGCGCTCACCCTAAGTCCTCATTCCTCATGTTTTTTAACTAGCCATCTCAGCTAGTACTAGATACTAGAAACACAATTTAACTATGGCTATGACTCCAAAAACTGCAACTACGGACGGACTATTAGTAAGTATACTACTACACACTTTACAACCTTTGCTTTATGTACTTTGAAGTAAATGCAAAAAAAAAATAGGAAAAATACAATAAATATATTACTATGACTGCTACTAGGTCTAGGTACGAGTGCACTGGCATGGCACTCACTTTTGCTATTGCTAGATCCCTACTGCTTCGCTACAACACAATACAGCTCTGCTACAACTTTGACTCTCTCTGCTATTTACTTGCTGACTTGCTCATCTCATCTCATATGGGACGTAGTTCATCTATATCGCCGTATTCTTCACTCTCTATATTCTCAACTAAAAAAAAACTTGTAGGTACAGCTAAAGCTAGAACTAGAAGTCTCTACTATTTGATCACCCAGCAGTTCAGCACACTCAAAGGAATAAAGACAGAGACTCAATAGACTCCAAGACTGAACAATTCAACTATTCTTCAACATCAACAACACTGCTTTAACTACGAAACTATACTACTCACAATTATTATTGACTATAACCTCAGGTTTTAGGCTCCTTCCTTCAATTATTGACTTCAACTTAAATTAAATACAAAATACTTTTTATCATATATTATTATTACACTCAAGTACTTTAGATAGTTCATAGTTACTTGGTTGGGCAGAGTATATATTTTGAATGGTGACTATCTTCCCTGTTCTCTGCCTCTTGTGATTCTGTTCGAGTTGTGGGATGACTTATTACTCTGTGACGACTGTGGGCTGATGATGAGTGAATGGATTATTTGGACGACGGGACGGTAGTTTTTATTAGTTTTTTTAGTGCCACATTGACTATTGACTCATCTTCTACTGCCAGTCCAAGGGAAGGAACTTGCCATTTCCATTTCCACTTCCACTTAAAAAGTTCCAACAAGAATCTAATAAATAACAACAAAAAAAGTTACAGAATTACAGACTGAGAATACGGAAGATTCAATCCACCAGAATCCAGAATCCAGAAGAAAAAGAAGTGCTGATGTCGATGGAATCGTCAATCGTCCATCGTCCATCGTGATCATCGTGATTCGTGTGATCGTTCAACGTACTCGAGTTTTTGAGTGAAACTCTGAAATATGTTGTGAATTGTGCAATAGTGATTGTGTGGATATTTCTACTACTACCAACTACTGCCAAACTACTGACTTGAAGATGGTGATGGTGGTCCGGTGGAATAATAAGGATAATTATGATGCTCATCTAAATATGTATTGTCAATTGTAGATCCTAAACAGATTCAGAAATTGAGAAGGCTTTGGGATTAAAGCAATAGCAAGAGCAACAGCAGTAGTTACAACATTGTGATTTTGTACTCAATATTCCTTTTAGTTTCCCGACTGCGTCACTTATATTGTCAATTGTAAAGTAAATTGTATAGTTAGTTGTTAGTAAGCATTTAAATCCAGAACAAGAGACAGGATCGTCCATCGTTACATCGTACATGACACATTTCCAGAAATTCCGTAATTTCGAACTGTCATTTGTCATTATTACCTCTCAGCAATCAGCACACCAGCACCAGCAACTACCCATCGCCTTCAACCTCTTATTGTAGCAAGATTAAAGATTACTACCAAACTACAGTCAGTTTAGTTTGTAAGTTAATTTAGACAACTCTGCGTGCAACATTCAACATTATACAAGCCTGACTAGTGAGAGCCATCAGCCGAACCAAACCACTCTACCTTCGATCTAGAGACTAACTAGAGAGTCAAGGAAGTCAACAAACTACTTTCTTTTAAATAGAGAATTCCACATTCGAGATTTGAGAGACCCAAGACCCAACGTCAAAGTTGAAGGAAGTGACAGGGGAGTCAATGATGTGATTGTCATTGTCATAAGGAGTTGAGCGTTAATTGATTGTGAATTGAGGCAAAATTCATTTTTGTGAGTTTTGTTGGTTTTTTTTTCGAGCTTGCTTGAGAGTGAAAGGGAAACTTATAACTTATGACGTACGTAGATGTATGACGTACATGATACATTTCTCATATAGTTTAGTTTATTCAATATTGTATAATTACATTTTTCGTTTTTTCAAAGTGGAAGTGGACAGTTGACAGTGTGAGTGTGATAGTGACTGTGGGTTAAAGTTGTACGTACGTTTCACCTTGTACTTCCGTCATAATAACTATCCATATTTGATCGTCCTCGCATACCGTGGATACTGGGAGTAAATGCAACAGTACTTATCCGATTTCGAAGTCGATGCTCTAAATCTGTACTGGTACACACATTGCAGCACCGACCACAAATAATAACAGAAACAGACAACAGAAAGTCCAGAGGGCAGAGTTCAGACCGTTCATGTTGTAGACATTCCCTTCCGTGACCTAGTATCCTGCAAAAAGAGGCAAAATGAGTGAGGCAGCTAAGGAGCCTGAAATGAAGGGCTGGCTTCATAAGTGGACAAACTACATCAAGGGTTATCAAAAACGATGGTTTGTCCTCTCCAATGGTGTCCTTTCATACTACAGGTAACATGTTCTTCGAGTTCTTAAATCCACTTTACGTCCAGTCACCAGACGTTAAAGCTATTATTTACATTTCTTTATTTACATTTACATGTTCTTCGTGTTCTGATTCTGAGAGACTTTGATTTGATTATATATCAAGAGAAATTGCTTTTGTTTGGTAATTATGTTTTGGTGGAATGTTTGAACCATGTTTGATGTTGAATGATTTGCTTGATGTCCACTGGATAAATTAAATCTGAGCCATTGCAGTTGAAACTGAAATTGAAGATCTAATTATTCCGTGACAGATGTGTGCTTTTTGTTCTTGTTCTTGGAATACCTACCTATGTACCCACTTACTTGTGACCCTCTTTCGATGCGTTCGTCATCATCATCGTCATCATTCATTATTTATATTTCGATACTTCGGCCTAATTTTAGCATTGTATCTTTTCTGCATTTACTTCTATCAGCTGGAATTTGCTATGGAGATCTAAATGAATCAAAGTTGGGAAAGTTCAAGGAATGAAATGAAATCGAATTTTAGATTTGCATTGATAGATGTTCCATGAACTTATTATGTTCGTATATGTTCCGTGTTATTTAGGGACCTATTACTTGAAGAGTGTGATGTGCGCATAATCATTTGTAATTTTTTCGTTATTTTTAAAGTACCATTATTTGTATTGCAGTTTTACGATCGACGCATTCTTCGATAGTCAACTGTAGCTTTATTTTGAGTCCTGACACCGAAGAACAAATGATCTCAGTAGTCAGTGGTGCCAGTGTCATGATTGACGTTTGCTTATTGATGAATAACAGATACCTACGTATGTATGTGTATTTATGCAGACGTCACTATGACTCATAATTTACAGCTCGAGACTTAATGTTTTTTCCCTGAATTTATTCAGAGTTAATTGAATGATAGCATCGAAAAAAAATTGTAATATGTATAATGTTCAAATTTAAACGGCAAGACGATAAACTTAAAGTAACGTATAGGAAGAATAATCATAGTCTTGTTGGGTGTCGTTGAGTGAATACTTCTTTTTAAAGGGGGATGCAGATGATTTGTAAAGCTTGATCTATAATTATATCGATCTATTATCTAAAGACGGATAGGGTATTTTCACGTGACTGGTTAATGCGTAGGTAAATAATTTATTTCGATGGAATATTCACTCATGAAAGAATAACATTTTTAATTTTTCGAGAATTCTTTCCGAACTGTGAATTGCTATACAATGCTAGATATTTGTGCTCTGTAGTATTATTGCTATTATTATTATGTTAGTTGAAATACCTACTAGAATTAGAGAAATACCTACGTTATTTCTAACCATAATTGCAAATTGTACATCATTGATTGTCACTCCCTCGCGGGATTGTTAAGATGCCAGTTGCTCATTAGAAGCGTAGCTTAGGTATGTACTTGTACCGCACGTAGTAAATGATAAGGTTTGAGGTGAATGAGTAAATTGTTGTGTACACAGTTCTTGCATCGTGTGTTCGGTTTTGCCAAATGTTTTAATAATTGGTATTTTATGATGGTTTAGAAACCAAGCTGAGATGACTCATACCTGCCGGGGTTCCATCAGCTTACATGGTGCTCTTATTTATACTGAAGATACTTGTAATTTGGTCGTATCGAATGGAGGAACTCAAACATTTCATTTGAGGGCTTCTTCTGAAGTGGAAAGGCAAAGGTAACCAGAATAAAACAGTATTATTTTGATCCAGGTATTAAAGTATAACATATTTCGTTCACGATTTTTATCTTTAAACAATATTTTTTACACGAAAGGTGGGTGACAGCTTTAGAATTGGCCAAAGCTAAGGCTATTCGAACAATGGAATCTGAAGAAGAAGAGGAGCTTGAGGAAGTCACGGCTCCTCCAGACAGCCAAGAAGTGCAAAACGTCTTTCGTATGTTATCTGCTAAATTAGAAGACATGCAAACCTGTTGCGAACTCATCAATAAGCACGGCAATGCACTTCAAGTAAATATATTATATAAACTTCATTTTGTGTTATTCTTTATTTTCTTGTATTCCAAAGTGTTACATATTGGGTCAACAGCGATTTTAATTTAAATAGCAATAGAAAATGTTGGGTTACCATATGTTGATTTTAAGAGTTTGATCCCTATCATTCCATTTTGTTTATATTTTACCTTTTTCGTAGATCATATTTCCTTTCAGTACTGATAGTGTCAGTGTTTCTACCCATCCACGGTAGCTATTTATTAGTGCCTTGGCAGTAGTCCTCATTTTATTATTGCTTCAAACTCGGAATTCTTTTCATGGTTAATGCAGAAGGAAATGAACTGCAGACACGCCAAGTTATCTTTTTTTCATACGTCAATATTAATGCGTCTTTGGAGCTTTGTGTGCTGTCGGCGTATCTCTAGTTTTGGAACTTGTTTCTGTTTTACTTTAGCGCAGTCGAGAACTCAACTTGCGGTCAGTAATAAGTACAGATGCAGATACAGTAGTTTTATAACAGAAGTTTGTCTGTTTGATTTCTAAGCTCAGTTCACTCACCCAGAGAATTAAAGGGAGTTTTACGTTACGAGATTGAAACTGCGCTAGATTCCTTGGTGGCTGTTTGATTGTAGTGCCTACATAGTATTGCTTAAAACAATAATCCAATGTTTTGTTGTAGATTATCGAAAAATAAAATGCAATATTCGGTTTATAATACGTGCAGGGACTCCAGGTGCATGACTAACATTAATTACATTATGATAGCTCTGAGGATTACAATTGGATATTACATTATCTAGTACTTACTTGTGGTTTTATTCTATATGATTGAGGTCTTTATTATTTGACGGTTTGCAGAAAGCACTTAGCGAATTGGAGTCCACTGACAGTCATCATGATATTGTGTCGAAAGTCAAGCAAGTGAATGAAAGAGCGACGCTATTCCGCATCACCTCTACAGCTATGATTAACGTAAGCTACATCGTGCCAAATGGAATATGACTTCCAGTTTTTAAGTTTTGCACTTATACTGTTTCATAATTGTATTACTATTATTATGATGAAAATAATTTACAAGGAAAGCTTGTTGACAGCATTTTAGAATAAATGTGTGAGCTTTAATGTACATAGGTAGGTAGTTACGTATACACTGTTTTGTTTTTATAGGCTTGTACCGAATATGCAAAAACTGCTCAGACGCAAGGAAAGAAATGGCAAAGAGCTATTCAGTTTGAGAAGGAACAGCGACAGAGGCTGGAACGTGTTGTAGAGGAATTGGCTAAACAACACACTAAGTTAGAAGAGGCAGCAGCAGTTGCATCCCATCATGGTCAGAAATCGTCTACTACTACTTCCAACGGTCAATCAATACTAAGAGATTCTTTTATTCTCAGAAGATATTAACATGTTACTACTTAGACATTTAGAATATACATTTTAATTTGTCAAACAACGTAGTACTTATCAATTTCCTTCCCAAATTTATCCTGTACAGGGCAAAGCTCGATTCAGTCAGACGAGGACGATGAAACTGAATATTATGATGCTGTTGAAATTTCGGGGAACGATACAGAGTTTACTGTTGATGTTCCTATATCTGTTCATCGTCGTACTTCCAGTGGCATTAGCACGGATTCTCAGGTTATTTATAAATTTTTACATCCTTTCGAGGAAATTATTTCTGCATAGGAACTATATAGTCACTGAAAGCGAAAGCAGAAGTAAAGTATTCTTAGTCCTCCAAAACCTTACTCCAGAGGATTAAGCTCGTTCGATTTTCTGTATCAATTCAGCGACTTTGATTACTTTCGCAGGATTACTTAAAAGTTAACTGAATAATGTTTTCAGAGGTCCGAAGGGAAACAGTCTAACTCTAATAGTGAAGAGGAAGATGATGGAAGCAGCCCCGGTGGTAGTCAGCAGGTCAGATGTATTCGTGCCAAGGTAAGCCTGATCAAACGTATATCATATTTTTGGATTATTGCTAGATATTCAGTGCAGTAAATAAAGTAATGTTGATGTGTAACTTGACTTGGTAGCAAAATAGTTTTAATTGTCCGGTAGGATTTATACGATTTATCACGGTGAGAATATTTACTCTGCTTTTTTGAGCAGGGAAATTACAGTATTCACATGGAAAAATTACTATCTTTTTAATGTTTTGTACGTTCATAATAATTTAATAGACATTTTAATTCTCCTTTGTGTACTCGTGCTGTCGACTTGGGTTTTATGAGCTAAATTTCCCCTGTGGGGCGGGTAGCAACTGACAGGGACTGTAGGCACATGGTGAAGGTAATGGGAAAAAATTAGTTTTTATTGGATTCTCAATCTCACGACTAGAATAGTCATCCGACTAGTTATTCCAGTTTACTACCTTAGGAACAGTCAGAGCATCTCATGATATTTCACACGTCTCATTACGCTAGTTATCATAGTTAACTCACTAACTACGAGTGGCAATTGCATGTATCTTTGTACCTACTTTCTTGTTTTTTTTTGTGGCTACCCACTAATGATTACTTGTGCAATTTTACAAAGTAAGTAAGCTGGATACTCTGTGTTTTTGAGCATACAATATAATTCCTCATCCTATCCCTACGTCATGTCAGTCAGTCTACATTAATTTATGCAGTGAGTGTGCCTACATTAGGAAAGTAGATAACTACGTAAACTTGACACAGTGTTAGGCGTACGTTGGGCATACTTAACGTAGGTACCTATATAAATATATGTGAGCTTAAATACAAACTATCTACTACCCCTACTGTACATTTCATTTGAGCTATTGTGCTCTAATCTGTAATATTTCACATTTTCCGTCTCTATATCAATGACGATTGACGATAGCGAGGACGAGCTTGTTTTTTGTTGTCCTGTCGTCCTCAAGACTTGCTCTATCGAGCCAACATCAACTGCTCATTGTAAATTATAAACGAGTGTAGTCTGCATAGTTCATAGTTTGAGCTGATTCATACCTTACTACCCATGGAAGTTACAGTTTAGTTTAAAGTCTAATAGTTCATAATTTCGTGTGTAATTATTGTCCCTTTAACGTTTAGTTGGTTCGTATATCCAATTGTACAGTACATACAACTTTGCGATAGTTAACTTAATCAAGTAAACTAATAGTATAAATAGTTCATCCTATTATTTAAAAAGTGATAGTATTGTTTACCTATACTGCGTGATATATTTTAATAGCTCAAAAATCAATATAATTTGAACAGTGGAGTATAGTCAGCAATTTGTATTTAACTGAAAGGAAAGAGTGTACAGAATCGAGTAATCGAGAATTCCACGTGCGTGCTTATCAATTATTATAAAAGTAGAATCTCAACGGATAATCACAAAAATTGGAGTTCAGTATCTCACATATTTACTTACTGTGGCCGTGTAAAAATCACAGCTCAAGACTAGAGAACTGAATTGACATATAGGTAGGTAGGTATTTAAGTTGGAAGTACAAAACAGATATTAAATAATACTATAGTATGGCAATTATGATGTCATCGACATATGTCCAGATTTCTTATTACTAGGTATGATTCAAGTTTAAATGCGTGGCTTGTGTCAAGTGGCTCAATTCAGTTTCAGTATTACCTGCCGTACCAAGTCACAGTATAATTATTACAAAATAACGCCAAATTAGAAACGTTGCTGTTTATTTTCACTGCAAAAGTTGCTCAGTTGCGGTGTTTATCCAGTTCAAAAATCACTGTTGTTAGAGGTGTATGTATCTGCACATTTAATTGTCTTGCGTATTGTACTGTGCGGTGTCTGCAGTGCTTGCGTAACCTACGTGATCAGAAGATTAAAACAGGCAGTGTGCTAATTAATTAATCAGAGGATCAATTTTATTAGTTCAATTAGCTCTGGGAGGAGACATTTTAATATTTAGTATCTCTGCATTCAGCATTATTAGTGGTTTAAGCGTGGAGATAGCGTGTTGACGTACTGAGTTGAACTCTGTTGGTTGGTTTGGGTGTATTCACCTTTTCAGATTGTTAAGTACCCATTCTAAAAATAAAATTAAGGCATTGTAAAGCGAATAGAAGCGGGACATGGGCATATAGCTTGGGGTGTCTAAGAATAGTGGTTTCTTATTAAGCGATCATTTGTGTAGTTGTGTTTAGTCCTGGGAGCAGCTAGTCCTTTTAAGTGAAAAGTTGTATACATTCGAATTGATTTCAAAGTGTTGTGTGTGAATAGTTTTGAATTTCATTATGGTAACTTTACTTATTATTCTTAACTTATACAGTACATTAAATTTTAAGGGAGAATCATACGATCAATTTTCAGTGCTAAGGGTGTACGTATCTGTTGTCTCATAATTTGGTATAACATTTTATTTTATTATGTCATTTTACAGACAAAAGGTGATCGGCAGTCGTTGCCCAGCTCTAGTAAAGAGGACAATTCCTCATCTGCCTTGGATTTAGTTCCAGTAGCAAGTTCTAAGAGAGTCCGACGCAAGCGTGTCCCGGACAAGCCTAACTACCCTCTTAATCTATGGAGTATCATGAAAAATTGTATAGGAAAAGAATTAACCAAAATCCCAATGCCTGTAAATTTTTCCGAACCTTTATCCATGCTTCAAAGGTTGACAGAAGATTTTGAATACAGTCAAATTCTTGACCGGGCCGCTAAGTGCAAGGATTCTTGTGAGCAACTAAGCTATGTAGCCGCTTTCACCGTGTCGTCGTATGCTACGACAGCGGTACGTACGATATAGACGTTTTACGTCATTCTAATATAATATAATATTTATGCTGGTAGAACACTGAATGATTAAAATAGTAGATTTGAAACTAGGAATAAGATTTACTTTTGCTGTTTTCCGCATTTAAGAGCTCGAGTGTATGAAAATTGAGGAAATTTGCTTACAGTTTCTCACGAATCACCAAATTTAACCAGAACTTTGAAGTGCCTAATTTAAAAAATTGATGTTGCCGTAGCCGAATCTCTTAGTTTTGCTTCAAGGTGTGTGAATAGTGTAATTAAATTTCAAACGTAGGGGATGCATTCCAGTTCTGTACAGCACTATACTAATTTACAAAATATATCTCTGAATGGAAAGAAGTTTCGAATGAAATCTACAGTAAATCTAATTCCAATCCTAAGTAGTTCTATATCAGCAGGATTGCGTTTTATAAGAATTAGACCAGTTCTGGGTTTTTACAGTTTTGTCGAGGGGTCACAGTTTAGATATGAATTGTAGAAATGCATGTGAGTGAACTGTTAACTTGTTTGTCATACTTTGTATAATTGTATTTTAAGGTTCGTACTGGAAAGCCATTTAATCCTTTATTGGGTGAGACGTATGAATGTGATCGGATGGATGATTTGGGTTGGAGATGTTTAAATGAACAAGTGAGCCATCATCCGCCAATGGCTGCCCAGTATTGTGAAGGCCGCGGGTGGAAGTGTTGGCAAGAATTTACTATGTCCTCCAAATTTCGTGGCAAGTACCTTCAAGTGATCCCACTTGGAATCGCGCATTTAGTTTTCACTGATTCTGGTATGTTTACAATTACTCTTTCTATGTTTTTCGTACATAACGTTTTAACTTTATCTTCAGCGTTTCATGTGTGTGCTTGTTGGTGCGTTTAGCACATTGTAATTTGCAGATTTGTACTCTACTTTTGTGGTTTTGGTTTATCAACAGGAAATCATTACACGTGGCGAAAAGTGACAACTACGGTGCACAACATTATAGTTGGGAAATTATGGGTGGATCAGCATGGTGAAATGGATATAGATAATCATTTAACTGGGGATAAGTGTCATTTGAAATACATTCCATACTCGTATTTCAATAGAGATGTGCAGAGAAAGGTACATAAAATTTTTTATGTGTATACACTACTTTAATTTCGTAAGTCATCATCCATACAGTGCGTATATAAAAGGGGGGAGAGGTCTACGAGCCTCATCTACCCTAATGTTAAATCGTCATCTGTTTCGAAGGGGTAGAGGGTACAGTCGATAAATCCGTATACGCAGTATACATTTGTATGGACGATGCTTACGTCTAGCTTTTTTAAAGGAAATATGTGTTACTTTAGTAAGCAGGAATTATTAATTTGCTGTCGAAGAGGAAGTATAATGGTGGGGTATTTGCAATTATGTAGGTAACTGGATGTGTGATGGACAAGCAAGGAAAAGTGAGGTGGATTTTAAATGGTACCTGGGATGGGAAGATGGAAACTTGTGAAGTGCTCAATCAAAAAGATACAGATAAAAGTGGAAAACCTGTGCTGGAGTTAGGGCAAGCCAAACCTCTTTGGGAGAGAGTTATGCCGCCGTGAGTTTACGGAAAATAGTGTAACAATCAAGGAAAGATGTGTTCTTTGATTAGAAGCTTCAAGGAAATTTTTACAAATATTCGAATTTTTGTAATTATTTTTAGACCCGAATCCGAGCGCTACTATAATTTTACGGAGTTAGCGTGCCAATTAAATGAACCTGAAGACAGCGTCGCTCCTACGGACAGTCGAGTGCGACCTGATCAACGGTTAATGGAAGAAGGACGTTGGGATGATGCCAACACGGAGAAAGTGCGCCTAGAAGAAAAGCAGCGAACTGCTCGACGATCGAAAGAAGCTGATTCAGAGAAAGCGGCTGCAGATGGTAAGCGAATATTTTGTTCTCGTTTCCCCCTCAGCTTTCTCTGTATTTTGTAGCTATCCTTTTAGTGTTCTTCCTCGACTTATGACCTATTTAAATGAATAATTACAGGTCGGCCTGTTCCGCCATATGAACCCTTGTGGTTTACCAAGGACAAAGACCCACATACCGGAAACGTTATTCATATTTTCAAAGGGGATTATTGGACTTGTAAAGAAAAACAAGATTGGTCCAGGTGTCCTGATATATTTTAATTACGCGCTCGGCGAATTAAATTTGAAGAAATTATTATTTTAGCAACTTATTTCGACATAATTTTCAATGTTAGTCAAGAGGGGATATTTCTTTTGAACAGAATGATACCAAATAAGTGCATACTTTGAAGTGAATAGCAGCATTAACTATTAAATGAGTAACATAACGAGTAACGAGACACACAAAATACGGTCAACTAATTATCTTATTAATTCATTCGTATTTATATAGAAATCACTCTTGCGCTTGTCTGGTCTGCTCGTAAATTGTAAATAATTATATTATTGATTATAGTTTTATAGGATACTTATTCTAGGTCTATTCGCATTCTTCAAGTTGAATAACTGAAATTATTACGATTTTATTAATTTTACAAAACTGTACCATAGATGTTAAGCTATATGTCTACATGTACATGCTCCATATGGACGTACATTACATGGCATGATAGCCTCAAGGCTTGTGGAACTGAAAAGGGATTTTTAACTTGTGAATTCGACTATTAAAATTATTCAGCCATCATGCATTATGCTATGTAAAGTTTAAAGTATCGTGTATCGTTTTGGAGACAATTAAATATAGTTCTCTTTGAAGAAATATTGAATTCATGCAGACAGCTTTTACTGCTATGCTCCAGTACTACACATTGTTATTGAAACTTGAAAGCCTTTGTCTAGTGACATTGAAATAGTTAAGACGTACAAAAAAGTACACTTAAGAAAGCACTAACAAACTACATCAAAATTTGACATAAAATTCTTCTCAGACTGTTTTACATTAATTCGTGAATTTTGTCAATTCTGGGTTCAATTGATTAACTTGAGAAAATGCAACTACATGCTGTGATAGACTTAAGTTTCAAAAGGAGAAAAAATATTATAAGAAATTGTTAGCTCGCAGTTTATAATGAAATTTTATCTAAGCATCGATCCTGTCGTATCGAGTTGAGCGTAATTATATACATTTAAATTTGTAAGAATAACGATATATTACAGTAGACTATTATTGTTATTATAGAAAAACAATATTATTAATCAGAAAACCACTTAACCTACTGTACATTTCGTGGTGACGGTAAATATTATTGTCTCACCTGTTTGAACTTAATCATTTTAAGAGTAAGCAAAGTACCTTGGATTGTGTGCAAAAACATTTTTTTGACACCAAAATACTATTCAGCAAAAAAAAACAATATGTTCATAACAAAAAACGATTATAATTACAAACTACTCCAACACTTAGTTGAAATAAACGCTATATATTATTGGTAAATGATTGAAAACAAGGAAACAAGTTTTTCTACCGTATCGTACTGTGAAATTATAATTCGCTCACACTTTTCATAATGCCCTTAAAAACAACCATCGATGGTTCCGACTACGACTCTACCGAGCTACAAAAAGGTAGTGAAATAATAATTGAATATAATTGAAAATGAATTAAAAAAAACTGTTTAATTTGTTGCAATATTTTGAATCTAGGCCACAGTAGCTATAACTGGAACTGGCCGACTATTGACTATTCTAATATATTTATAAAGAGTTACATAAACGAAAAATAGTGGCTAAAATTAAGAACGAAGGTGTCGCAGTTGTTCTTGTTATTTTTCCTTATCCGTCCCAAGAAAAAAATGTCGGAGTTTGTGATCGTGATCGCTATAGAATGGAATGTCTCTATGTTGAATGAATTGACTTGATTTTAGATTACACTGTAACGATGTATGCTATGCTATTGAAGGAGTCTGTAGTGTTTTACTATTAAGATATACATAGATACAACAACTAAAACTGAACAGGTTGAATTAAAACGTTAATTAGTATATACAATAAATATTATATACATATATATATATATTCAGAGATATGAAAATGATGTAGATGAGGACACAGGGAGAGAGATAAATGAAAAATTTGCGGTGGAGGTGCTTTAGTAGTTGTCAGTTATAATAATAAAAGTAAAAGTAAAAAAAACAAAAAAAGCAGATAAGAATGGTTACATTTGAATTAAATCATTAAGACTTCAAGATCCAATAAAAATAAAAATGGGATCTTTAACTATAATGAAATACTGAGTAGGTAGGTACATACATTATAATATGGAATACATAAAAAATATATATACTTTTTAGAAATTCAGTAAGTCTACAACTTTTGCAGTTGTTCACGTTTAAACTAGCATTATTAGCATTTCAAGAAAGTTTGATTAATAATACTGTTATATATTAATACTAATAATTGCTTTACTGTTGTATTTAATACTACACCATATTGTTATCTCTTCAGATCGTCTAAAACAATTGTGGGCCTTTTTCCACCATTTCAATGAACGGCGTACTTACTTGATATTGCTGCACTGGACTACTGGTGCATTTTAATGTGCGTTCAAGTTGCAGCAATAAGTAAGTAGGTATGCTGATTTAAGGAAAAGAAAAGCAAGTGATAAGACAATTAGTTTATGCAGAGTTTAAGTAAGTACTTGTATTATTATATTGACATCGACAGTATAGTAACAATGCCTAATAAGTACGTAAGCACGGTTACAATTTGCAATTACACAATAATTAACAAGCAGACATTTTAATTAAGTTTTAAGAAGAAGAAGAAAAAACAATAGTTATTAGTTTTTACCGTGGCTCGGCTCATTTTCAGTGACTTGTCATGATCGCTTTATTTATTTTTTTTTCCAAAATGCACTACGGGCTCGGGCTCGAGAATCTTACTGAAAAGTTAAACGAACGTTTATCGAGCTACAAAATCAGTGTAAAATCCTATTAATTTTCTTATAATTTCCCATTCAGATTTAATTTTAGTAGTGTAAAAGAATTAAGTAATTAAGGGTACAAAAGGAACAGTAATAATAATAATAATACTATTATTATTATAAGAGTTTGGCTAAGTAAATATCGGAACGGCAACGCTTATACCTACGTATATCTTTATTTGCGAAGCAGATTAAATAATTTTATTACTATATAATTATGATTACTATCTAAAGTTGTAATAACATTTATGATGCGTCATTGTACTTCCAGTAATTGATTGCTGCAGATGATAAAATACTCTGTAAAAAAATACGTAATAATAATTATTGTTAATACTGAATATTATTGAAAATTTTGCTTATACTTGATATTTAAAAAAAAAGAAAGAAAACTTTTTTCAGTGAGCTTCCTTCGCATATTCACTTTGTTACTAATTATTGTAAAATGAAGGGAAATGAGCCTACATGAAACTATTGTCATTGTCATTTTCATGGAATGTGTACATACATATTATCGATTATCGATGGAAAGTATATTTATGTCACTTGGAATATTTGACACCTGACACACTATACTTACACAATAATAATATATTTTCGATTTCGAGTGTAACTTGTAGTACATAAGTATGTATACAGATACACAGCTAGTGAATGAGTAGATGGTGAGAGCTCTCGAGTTTTTAATTGCTAAAAAGAAAGATGAGACGTGGGGAAAAATGTAGCTCACCAAAAGATTTTTGTGTCAAGCCTATTACGCATATGAATACCTAATTATGTTTTCCATGTGTTATTTTTAGTTTAAAACAAAAACATGATTACGACGAATTCAAATAGTACATACAATAAAAATGAATTGCTGAGCTACTTTCAATTAACATTCGTAAGAATGAAGATAAAAAAAACTCGGAAAATTATAATAAAAAGGATTGTTGATACGGATTTTATTGCTACTGTTTCCCTTCTAATTTCATCTGTGATTTGTTTTCATAGTACTGGAAACCTGAAAAACAGTTCCTGCGTAGCTTTTGTCTACAGTTACGGAAGGCAATTTTAATGAGATAAAAGATGTTAAAGGCATTGATTCGATGCAAGAAGTAGGTCAGCTTACGTACTCAAATACATCATGTAAGAGTTATTACAAGAATTTTTATTAATGACTATTGTACTGGAAAACAGAACCATGGGTTTATCACAGGTTAGATCTACTGCGTGTGATTCCATTAATCCGTTACCGGTTTAAGTTTTGGCATACAAAATTTGATTGCGGTTTTATATTATATTATAGTATACATGTTATTACACTTTTGTGTTTAAATAACATCAAAGATTGACATCACTACATGCTATATTTACTGGTTAAATATTACATTTTGTTTCCTTAAGAGTAACACGTAACTAGCAGTATTCTGGCATTTTTTAAAATATTATAATGAATATTTAATATTTAGGTGCTTGCGATTTAGCGATAGAGTGAAGTTGAAGCTGCTTGCGGGTGTTCATTTAGGACAGCTCAAAACCGACATGAGCTGAGATTGCATATCGCAGTTTATCTCGAAGTGTAGACTTTTTATGATAATTTGGCAATTTTAACAGGTTAAAGCAGGTAGAGGAAGTTGGGAGACGTCCCACAGGATCCTTTTTTCCTATTGTCAGGAAACCTCGGAGGACACTTCCTGCGTAATTAATTTTTGCGAGAAAGATAGTGAAATTTTCAAATTTGAACAATAAACTTGAATAAACAAATTAACTACTTGTAGGGTTGAACTTACCAATGGTATCCCCAGTGTCTTCGTCGTCACTAACCTCAACACATCTTATGGAAAATGGTGGGTCCATGTTCACAAAGCCAAGTAATGGAGGCTTGGAACAACTCGTAACAAACTGTTTAAAATGAAATAACTTTGTGACATCACTTTCTTACTTTTACTCCCTTTTCAAAGCCAAGATTACTGATTTAGCAGTCACAATTACAAAGTGCGTTAATATTCGGGTTTCTTTAATTTACATTCAGTTTCAAGCAAAAAATAACATCGGTTTAATTAGCTTCTATTCCACCAACCAACCTTCAAAAACTGTCGACGCTCCTGTTCAAAGAAGTCGTGTTCAAGTATTTCCCAAAGCCAACAAATCACCCGGTGATTGTCATGAAATCCTCCATAGTATTGGGTATTTCGTCGAAGATCTTGCAAGTCAATATCTGTGTCTTCCCCACTTATTAATCTTTGCAGCTGTCAGGCAAGCAGAAAATAAAAAACAGCAATATTACCTCATCCCTAAGTTGTAGTTTATCCTTAGTTTTGTAAACAATGTTACTTACTTCCGTAGGAGAAAATATTCGAATCCATTCGAAGGGAATTATAGAACGGAAGCCTTTGAGAAATGCAGCCGTTTGTTCTTTTATTTGCATGGAGAGGTGAAAATGAGCCATTAAATAGAGGTAGCTTATTCTAAAACAAATTAATAGTATATATTATAAGGACTATATCATTGCGTAAGAGCGTTGGTTAGAGTTATATCCAGTTCTAGCTAAAAGAAAAATTATGCATTAAATTGCATCAGAAACTCAGAAAAGCGAAGTGGTAAATGTCCATTATGGATATGCTTTTAGCTAGAACTACATGTAGAACACGTTGCTCTTTGGACGAAGACATGTGTAGACATGGAGAGACCAAACTGACAAGAATAACGCAATAGTTCTGTTTCAGTGTTTCTTACTTATTATCGTTAGTAACAGTCAAGGTTCCTCCTCCTGGCATTAGTTCGGTCGTTTTTATTTCGCCTAAGACATCTTGGTCGACGGAAAAAGTAAGCTCGAGTTCCTACACAAATTTAACACCAAAATCTCGTATTATTCCACTTCCTTTGGTTTTTTACACTAATGTAAAGTAAGCAATTCTTAATTTTTGTGACTATACCTGAACATTACCATCGTAGTGTTTAATGTAATTTAAAGACTTGTACAATTCTAAATCAAGGGACTGAAGTTCATCAATTGCAGAAAAAAGAGCATTTTGCTGGTGTCCCAGAATCTGGCTGAGAAAAAACTGTGCGAAATGGACATCTACCACAATACCCTAAGAGAAATAATCAAAGTTCATTATTAAAACATTCTTCCATAGATTTATCAAAATAGGTAACTGATACTTATAAATGTCTTAATCTCTCGGTGCGGTGGTCTATTAATCGTACCTCATAAATAGCTTTGGCAAGCATTTTACCAACAAATTCAAATAACTGTAAATAGTTTTCATGTAAGTAGGACAGAGGAGACGGATACAAGAGATTTTCACTGGTGGCTTTAAACAGATTTAAAGTAGGATTAAAAACTGCATTTATGGTTTCTTCTAAGAATTCTTTAAAAACTCCATCTTGATCAATTCCAGCTTCGTCTAAACCAAGAGCATTCTGAAATCGAACTCTTATGGTTCCCTTTAGCGCTTTTGGCGAAAGTGTAGACAATTGTGCATATCCATCTTCAACAATTCTTCCCCTCTGTATAGTTATTAACGTAGAGCCTCCAATTGCCGAAGGTAATTCGTGCTCTCCCACCGAATTACCATTTAACTGCTTCTCTGAAGCAGCCCATTTCCGGAACAACACAACCCGTGCTTCTTCCCTCAGAACGTGTGGCATGTCCAAAAGAATGCGCTATTGAAGGCAGGAAATAAATAAATAAAATTTGTGAAACGAATAATGCATACAATGCTAGTGGCATTCGGTTTTAGGTAACTCAATCTTTTCATTAATTAAATATTAATAAGTCATAAAAATTTCTTAAACCTTTGCATTTTTTCGACCCTTCTCAATGTCGCTAATTAGTTGAGTCATTTTAGTAGCCTCAATTAACCAGGCATCGTCAGGGCAGAATTTTTTACGACAATCCCGACGGTAGAGAACAATCAATAAAGTCTTCAGGGATTTCCACACTTTCTCTTTTATTCGCGGATGATTTGGATGTGAGATCAATCGGTAACATAATTTATTTATAAACTGCGCCAAATCAGCAAATTCCGAGAGCGTGAAAACTTTTTGATCATCGTACATTTCTTGGTCGTCTAATATTCTGAAACGAAAATATATATTTTTAAGATGTGAGACAACATACAAATTAACGCAAAACACCGTATACAACCCGTCCCGTAAAACCGGGTCCAAGCCTTGCTTGAGTAAATAATTCCCTGCCTGGTATTATTCCCAACAATTCCTCGGAGAGTTATTAGGTATTTTAAGTCTATGTAAAAATGGGAAAAAAGTGGATGACTGTAATTTGCTTACGTGGTAAAATGATTCATAGCATCTGCAAACAATACTATAAGCTCTTCTTGTACTTGAGATGGCTTTGCCAAGATAACTTCAACCCAATTATTGGTTTTATCCTTGTCTAATAAGTGCACAAATTTCCATAAAGCTACTAAAGTTTTTGAATTGTGCTTAAAGCACAAGCCAGTCAAAATATCAATCTTGCATCTAAAAAGAAGTAATAATTAATCGTTTCATACTGTCCTTCAACTTATTTATAGTAAGATTGGTGTACAATTTCAAATTCAACTGCTTAAAGAAAACTGTACTTACATGGGTAAAGTTTTGATGATACTAGTATACAGATGGCAAGCCTCAGCAACCCTCACAGTGATTTCATTAGAAAACTTTAAATACGCTTGGTAAGAAGAACACACGGAAGAATTTGGGAAGGAACCCTGAGTAGGATTATCATTAGTGGA
Source organism: Dicyrtoma fusca (assembly GCA_034695205.1). Taxonomy (NCBI): domain Eukaryota; kingdom Metazoa; phylum Arthropoda; class Collembola; order Symphypleona; family Dicyrtomidae; genus Dicyrtoma; species Dicyrtoma fusca. The sequence continues at coordinate 5,226 of JAQFZC010000241.1, read as the reverse complement.
ATCAACAGAGAAGACGCGTCGCACAACTTTAAATAAACTCGATTTCACAGTTGATGGTTGAGGTTTTTGAGGAACTATGACACCCTTAATAGGACGCTGTTTAGTAGGACGTTCATCTACCGAAGTTATTAAACGGTTTGTTGCACTGAAGTCGAACAAGTACGCGAAAGCAGCCTGAAAATAAAGTTATTCAAATTCTTAGATATTTGGCTCGTCACAAATACGAAAAATATTTAATCCTACGATTAACTAAAATTTAAAACAAATTAGAACAGAAAATTATTTTATGCTTGTAAAACAATACCTCAATATAATTTTGACTCCATAAAAATTCAATCTGAATTCTAAATTGTTCTACGGAATTTAGGAAAGAAGCAGGGATTGGCTGAACTACCCAACCAAAGATTGGATGCCAATGTGTTTTTGATCTAGGTAGTTCGTTTAATGCGTTGCATTCTGTCAGCAGACCATTTACCACCGACTGAAGACCAGAAAAAAATGAAAACGTTAAATTCCATATTGCCATAAAATATGAATCATAAAATAAATGTCTATACTTAAAACAACTTACGGCAAAATGAGGCCAGAAGTGAGTAGTCAAATTTCCGTCTTTGGAATATCGTTCTCCTAGTTGTATTAAATTCGCCAGAAAGGCCAGAATTAAAGATAGATCTCTTCCCTTTAAAACCTCGGTCAAATTATCTTCTTCGCTGGCATAGTTAACAAATTTTGGAAATAGTTTTTCCTCCAAAGACTGCGTTAAGCAAACAAATAGCAGCAATTCCGTCAAATGCTTGTAAAAAATTAAAACATACGATGTTTCTCGTCATAAACTACGTGCGTATATACCTCTGGACAAAGGTTGTTAACATGAAAAATGTAGGCAGGAACAGAAAGCATATTTCGCATGTAACTTGCGAGGAGAGTTTTATGGGAAGGAAATTCGTCCAGAATGGGCCGGTTAGCTAGTGTCGCTATCGCTTGAAGATTGGGCTTTTTAACAGCAAACTGGTACATAAAATAAAATGGCATAATAGACAGCATTTCTAACAATTGTTGCTATAAAGACAATGTGAAATATTTGTAGTAGTCCTACCCTGCCGGGGCGAGAAAGCGCAGCTTGAAGTACAGAATTCATAGACTCATAAAAATCCGTATTATCGTACAAGTGAACTGCTAAATTCAAACTCAACTTTTCCATGCCAGGGCGTAGAGATTCGAATGCTTTGGTGGAAACGAGTTTCCATCCTTTTACAGTTGTTAATATGACTAGTGTACTTAAGAAGATCGATAACTGTTTGGAATCCGTAAGTAGTTCTGGCTTAAGAATTGAAATCTATCACATACATAAAAATGCGTAGCGAAATCTTTAAGAGGATTAAGTACGTACTGAGTTCAAGTTTAGGTAATGAATGAATCATTCAAAACTATTTTAGGTAATTCACATCATGTGTTCACGAAATGAAAAAATCACAGTATTACTCACACTTGCGACACAAGCTGTTATGACATCACGTAAATGACTGATCCAGTATAATGTTAATGTTTTCTTCAATCCAACACCAACGTAACTGTAGACAGAACTCTCTTGCTGAAGACTCCAATTTATGTACCTAATAATTACCAAAACTTTTTCCATGAAATAGGAGTAAATCTTTCGCCAGATCAATGACTGGTACTTAGTTTTGTAATAAGCGTTTATTCTGCTTGGAGCACTTTTACTTACCGGCATAATCTTTCCAGAAAAATAATGTCAGTCTTACAATTAAACTTTTTGAGAATAAAATATGAAATAACGAAAACATCCAAAGCTGGAGCATTATCTTTCTTCTCTGGACTGAAAGCAGCCATGAGATCATCAAGTTGTTGACTGAAATAAGAGTTTTCCAAACCACTCAAATTATTCCCAATGCTTGTAAGTAGCATAACAAAAATTAGGTGCGTCATGTATCATTTTAGTTTTGATTATATACTTACTAGCAAGAACGTCGAAATTTTCGTCGTGTCACATAATTACGAATGCTTTTCTGTACAATAACAGCAGCAAATTCATTTTTTTGGTCTGTAGCACGTTTTTGACGGGATAATCGAGCCTGGTCAATGATGAATTCTTTCCCTTTGCCCAAATCAGGTTTCTGAGGAATACCTTCCATCTGTCAAAATAGTCCAAACAATACGAAATGTTTCATTAATTTTACCATTTCCACAGCTTATTTCATTTTCAAGAATAATAGTACGCAAGAATACATTTCAAAAGAAAAAGTGTTTCCCAAAGGCAAAGACCGAAATCAAAGATACTGGAGATACAGGCTTGGCTTACCTTTGATCCTTGCAATCAACGATGAACTTTGAAGAAAGTTTTGTTAGTCTTGACCAAATGTTGAAAAGATAGTACAACACACTTCCATCTTTATCATTTGAAGGAAGTATCGTGTCTTATTAGTGCTATCGGCTCAGCCTCAGTTTTTACAAGACTGTTATACTTGGAGAGTCTATCTATACTGGATAAGACAGAAAAGAAGAAGACTAACTTGTTGTTACCATTAACGTTTTAAGCTTGTAAAACACCTAAACTGAGTATCTAAATTGTTAATAAGCTGACTTGCAACACAATACATGGCATAATCAAGGTACCCAGAAAGTATCTACGTTCTTTCGTGTAAACTAGAGTTACTCCGTTGAAGAAGTTGACATTGGTATTCGTATCGCATCAAATACTGACAACCTTGAATCTCGGATTAAATGCATGCCATACGGCAATACTATTTACAATAATTCTGTGCTAACAGGTCGTAGTTTGGAACTCACAAAATATGACTAAGAGTCAAATTTTCAAATTAAAAATCACTGTAACAATTCCATTAGTATGTACAAGTACACACATCGTAAGTACCTTTTTAATATCTATCACTATTCTTACAGCGTTGTACTTCAAGGATTTCGATTTCTAAATCTCCTAATTTATTTCTTACAATCCTGAGATTCAAATGGATCCTACACTGTCTACTGCGACCCTCATTAATACGTCTATTGTCAAACGCGATTAATTCATTGCCCAACTTCGTCAAAAGTTATTTTGCAATTTAACTTTTGTTGTAATTCAATTACTACGCATGGCGATGGTGTCCCCCTATTATTACCATCAACATCAACCTTCAACTGTTAGATAATTGCATCCTGATTACATGATATTATATATGGATAATAATATAAACTGTACTAAAGCATTAAAAAATGTAAATCGTACCGTCACCGTTGACCCTTTGTACACTATTGGAAGACTGAAGACTGGACAGTTGACAACGGACAGGAAGTGTCCAAGTATGTCAGTTGTCAGTATTAGGTAGTATTTAAGTATTAGTGGCCGTCCGGGAAGGCAGCCCACTTCCAACTTCCGATTCCAATCATCCAACAATCCAGTTCAGAAAAATATGAAACAGATAGGTACTGTAATGGTCAACTCCGCTTTCAATTTCGGTTTCGACGGAAGGAATGTTGGATGTAACAAGCCCAATGACAGTTGTGTTTACAATTACTTATACTGTATACATACATCAAAACAATAACAATAACAAATAATAAACAAAAACCAAAACACAAGCACAGGTGACAGTGACAAGTGACAGGTATAATTAAAGGATGTAGCAGTCGTCAGTTCACTGACTCGGTGGTTCCGGTGGTGTCCTGTGATGATGGGTCCCAGATACTCGGGTTTCGGGTATTAGATCGAAAATTTCAATTTTTTATATTTATCTATAATTTAGATGTTGCAGTTAAAAATGGTAAAATGACGTTGCTAAAAAAATATAAAAATGCGACATGTCACCGACCGTAAACGGTTGGTATTTAAATGATAGTGAGGTTTTAAAAAGACTGGAACTATGTAGAGCTACGGCTACTTGGTAATAACTACAATCAACAATTAATTAACTGCTGTTGACTCGTAAATACACAACCAATTTGTAATGTAAAGTAAGTATTTTCTTGGAGCTAAAAATGATTTGTTGACTTGCGAATTGCGATTGGAATGATTGACTTGTGCAATTATTGCAATAAATCTCTGTCTTCCCTTGCATTGTACTTTTGTACTTGCTAAATTGCAAACTGGTTCGCTTTAAGGAAAGCAGAGGAGAGCAAAACCAAAACCACACTTTAACCACCTACACACACACACACAGTCAACTGACTCAAGAACACACAAGAGCCCACAGAGAGCCAATCATAAATTACATTAGCAACGTGTAGGCGCCTTTACATTTTTGTAGAGCTGTATAGCTAGCTACCGAAATAATATAGTAGAATAACCTAATAAGTATGAGCAAGGTTAAATAATTAATAATATAATTACTTAGCCAGTGAGAAGAAGTCCATGCCTAATGCGGCGTTATTCCATTTGGGCTGGGAAAGAGCTTTCAAAATAGACACAAACTGAAAGAATGCCTTGAAAAATGTAAAAACTTAATAATTATTAGTACGTTCACAAAAAAGGGAGCTACACTTTTTGAAACAAAGTAAAATGTTACTTAGGTATAATTAGTATTTCCACATTTCAAAAAAGACATTTCTGTGACTTTATACTGTGGGTTAACGGTTAGCAGGCAAAATTGCCAAAGGGCTTCCATCAAATAAAAGTAATTACAAGAGAAGCAAAATGGTCCATGGATGTAAGTATCAATTTAGGTAGTTTTATTTGGATGTAATCATTTTTGCCTCTTAATCGACTATATATGTCATAGTTGATAAATAGAATGGCCGGGTCTCTTTCCATTTTTGTATTTGACCCTAGACGCACAATTTTGAGGCTAAAAAACTCTATATTTTTAAAATCACCAGCATTCAGTCTATTTTGCTATTGATCCAAGCCTTAAAAAACAGGGATTTTCGTCCCATTTTGCCCTAATCTCCCCCCCCCCCCCCCCAATGACAGTAACAATTAGACTTCTGTTAAATGCTCAATTCATTTAACCTGATCGAATAAAGATTTGAAGGAAACAGACGTGTGAGATGTATTTTTTTTAACATTTTGAGGTTTTTGTGCAATTCATGAATTTTATCACAATCATTACCTACATATGTACCTGGATATGGTTTTTATCATCATAATAATAAAATTCATATGATGCTTTTTTTGGTGTCCCATTCCGGGTTTCGGGGGGGGGGGGGGGGGGGGGGGGGGGGGGGGGGGGGGGGGGGGGGGGGGGGGGGGGGGGGGGGGGGGGGGGGGGG